>JXCR01087795.1:669461-733135 GCA_002079205.1 Phalaenopsis hybrid cultivar | reverse complement strand
TATATATATATATATATATATATATATATATATATATATATATATATATATATATATATATATATATATATATATATATATATATATATATATATATATTCATTAACACAAGGGAATATTCTTTCCGTGTTATTCAGGTAGTTGTGTTTTATTATTGTATGTTATTCAAGTGTTACTGATTTGTTATTGTGTCATTATAATACCGAGAATATTTTAAAAACATAATAACACGTGAATAATATACAATAACATGAGGAGAACATTCTCTTGTATTACCGGACCAATTTTTTTTTATATCATCTCCACATGACATGATTTCATTAGACTCTGCAATTAACTCTACGTGCGAGGTCCTAATGCAATATTTTTTTCAATCTAAAGAGTTTAATACAAAAGCTCGAAAAAGAAAGTTTTACAACTACTTACAAAATTTATTTTAAATAAAAAATTTATATTTTGATAAATGTTTCTTTCGTCCAATATTATTTGAATAAAATAAAATTTTAAAAGATATTAGAAACAAATATTTAAGAAAGACGATGTCACATTTTTCTAATGACATGATATAATAAAAAAAATAACTAGTTAATCAAAACTTATATTGCGATTAAATTTAGGTAAATATACATATGTACCCCACAATTAATATGCATTTACATATCTAGACCTAAAGCGTGATATTTTCATTTCATTTTAGTGTCATAAACCCACTACATGAAAATGTATATTTCACTTTTAAAAGACATTGATAGTACATGCAAATACATCATAATTGTGTGGTATGAACATAAATGCCCCTAACATTTCACTACTCTGATAAAATAAATCAAGACATGCCAAAAATCAAATATAAATATTTTAAAAAAAGAGCCGTTAAAGTAGTTCAAAATGTGAAGCATCAAAATCATAATACACAAAATTCAACCATAACGGATAGATAACATCCAGGATGCCTCCTTTTAAGGTCATCCATACACAAGCTACAAAATTTGTCACATAGGATGAAACATATCTTAAAAGTTACCAACAACATTCAAAATGAGCGCAAACACCTTACAATTTAGTACACAAGTTTGAAGAAATTATTAAATATTTTGAGAAGGCCTAACATGCAAAAAAGCAAAATAAATACTCACAGAAGATCGGCAACATTGGATGGCAGCTCCTCGATGACAACATTGTAGAACCTCTGGATATCCGCCAGCATTCTCTCGTCCTCATTCGTGATGAAGTTGATGGACACACCCTTCCGTCCGAAACGTCCGCTACGACCGATACGATGGAGGTAATTCTCCGGTTGAGTCGGTAGGTCATAGTTGATGACAAGAGAGACCTGCTGCACATCTATGCCGCGGGCGAGGAGGTCAGTGGTGATGAGAACACGAGAAGAACCAGATCGGAATTCTCGCATAATGATATCTCGAGTGTTTTGATCCATGTCGCCGTGTGTGGCAGAGACGGTATGATCGCTGCTCCTCATTTTGTCGGTGAGCCAATCGACTTTGCGGCGAGTGTTCACAAAAATGACACTTTGGGTGATGGCCAATGTTTCGTAAAGGTCACAAAGGGTCTCGAGCTTCCATTCTTCCTTGCCGATATTCACATAGAACTGTTTTATTCCTTCGAGGGTAAGTTCATCGCGTTTGACGAGGATCTTTACGGGTTTGTTCATGAATTTACGAGTAATGTCGAGCGCTTCGGGGGGCATTGTGGCCGAGAAAACACCAACTTGAACTTTCGATGGAAGGAGCTGGAAGATGTCATAGATCTAAAGTAGAAAGTTAAGTATTAAAATATGATAGAAGCCTGTAAAAATTAAAGGCAATGTGAGACAGAAAATGTACCCGAAAATGCTTATAATTAAAAACAAGCGAGCTGGTTTTCTCCAACATAATAGAACAATGTTTAAGCTACGTAATGCAGAATATTATGATTATAGAATCAATAAGCTTGTGTTTTAAGCTGTAAGAGGATGCATAGATCTTGAAAGAGAAGGGATAGCAACTAAAATAAAAAAGCACCATGTAAAGAACTTTAGTTTTATTTACTGTTAAATTGTTATGAGAAAAATAACTTCTTTAAACTGTTGTCAGTATTTTAATATTTAAAAAAAATAAAGTTCGGAGAACAAATTTCTTATAGCTATCATATTTTTAACAGATCTAATTCTCAAAAATAGCATTTTTGCCACAAAATTTTCTTAAAAACAACAAGAAAGCAAATGTAAAAACAAAAAGTGTGACAATTCAAAAAGCAAAACAGTGAAAAAGCTACCCCTATTATTCCATAATAAAACAGTATATGAAAACACCAAGGCAATAATAGACCCCATTATTCACAAGTATTTGAAGTTCAGGGTTTCAACAATCTTCAGCAGAAATCAGAATTAATGGCAAAACATGCAAAAATTTTAGCTCCATAGCTAGGGACAATTCATATGGGAAATTCCTCATAAAAGTTCCCGTAAACAAGTCCTAACACCACCCAATTTACATTGTGATTTGAATTCATAGGATGCTGTCGCCGATTGAGACTTATATTCAGAATGTAAATCTCTGTGCATGGGTGGAGATAATAAGTTAATAAATCTAAATGAAGAAAAGTGTCCAAATGGTTCCCTAGCTCTTTGTAGGAGATTATTTCAGTCCAAAAGTTTTTTAGTGTCAATTTAGCCCCATATTTTTAAAATATAGGATGAAATAGTCCAAGGGAAAGTCCATTTCAGCCTTAATTAAAAGAGTTTGGGGACTAATTTGAGACTTTTATCGACTCTATGACCAAAATGACCCCATGTAAATAGTCTGGAGAGCATTTTGGCACTTTACTAATCTCAGTGCAGCATGAATGGAGATTAGAAGTTTCTTATAGAACATTCTAACGGGAATTTTTCATATGAGCTGTCCCTGATCTAGGCAAACTAATATAACAACAAATTGAGAAAATTTTAAGTCCTTTTACCAAGTAAAAACTCTTTCCTGTTGATGCAAAATCATCTCTGCCTGAACTGATAATAAATAAAATGCAAAACTTAAGAAATAAGAAGACGTAACAAACTAAAATAAAAAAAAAATAATGGCATCAAAAAATAAAAAAGATATAGAAGAAAAAGAACCACAGCCTCCAAATAGAAGCCAGTCAAAACAGACCTGGTCCTTGAAACCACGTGAGAGCATCTCATCCGCCTCATCCAATACAAACATCCTAATATAATCAGGACGGAGCGAATGCCTTCGCAACATATCAAACACCCGTCCTGGTGTGCCGACAACAACATGAACACCGCTCGAGAGAATCCGCTGATCCTCACGAACACTCGTTCCGCCAACACAAGCATGAACTTTCACGCCAAGGTAGTCTCCCAGTGCACGCATAACCTTTTCGATTTGCTGTGCCAATTCTCGGGTTGGAGCGAGAACGAGAGCCTGACATTCAACTAAGCCATAATCAAGTTGCTGCAATATCCCAGAACAAAATGTGGCCGTCTTTCCAGTCCCAGATTGAGCTTGTTGTATCACATCAAGTCCCTTACAGAAAGGAACAATCCCTCTTTGTTGAATTGCAGAGGGTTTTTCAAAGCCTGCAGAGATGTAAAGATGTTAGATCAAAGTTGAAAACAGGGCTAGGAGTCATTAAATGCCAATATGTTTCAGGAGAATAAATACCATAAGCATAAATGCCTCGCAATAAGTTCTCTTGGAGACCCATGGAATCAAAAGTATCATAAACCTCATCATATGATGTGAAAAAATCTTGCCCATCAAGCCTGTAACCATCATTCAAGGTAAATAAAAAGATCCAAATGTGGTTTAACTAAATGCAAAATGGGCAAGATAATGCATAGCAAAAGTTAGAAAGTTGTAATTCACTAACAGTTCATTCATTTTTGAATCATACTGCTGACCGTCATATTGAGATCCTTCTGGTGCAAGCCCTGCCATGTCTGTAACAAGTAGGATAATGCCAGTGATAAAAATAGGATAATAGAAAATCATCATGGAAATATTAGCGAGAAGAAAAAAAAAAACCTCATACTGAGGATTTCAAAATAAGTTCATAAAAAAGCACGCACTGATCATAACCAAAAGTAACTAATTGGCTTGATTAGTGAGATGATGCAGAAAAAAAAACTAGTGGGGAGAACTAAACACAAGCAAGTCAAACAGAAGAGAGCATAAACATTGATCAGGTGAGAAAAAGAATGCATCTCACGGTGCTGAAAGAAAAAAAAGTAAGCCAAACCATAAAATTAACACAGTTCAAAGAAGATTTATGCCTTATATGAGATCACCATTCATTTATTTTTTTAGTATAAATGAATTTTTGAAAAAAAAAACATTAAAAATAAGTTAAAGGTCTTAATATTTCAGAAAAAAAATAAATAAATAAATAAAACTTAACACTACTCTTGACTTATCTATCACCTCTTCCTCCTATCCTCGAATGCCTTGGTCATCGGAATCTTCCCATCTTTGCCTTCTCCACGGTTGGTGGATTCACCTCCCTCTCTAATGACAACCCCTCTTGCCACTTGCCTATTGTCACCTCACCCACAAGATCCTAGCCATAATTGCCTACATCAACTACTGCTCTTACCTTGACAACTACTTCCATGCACCTTATGATAATGGCATTAACACACTCCAATTCATAGATCCTAAGGGAATAAATATCGTCTCGAGCTATCGAGTTGATCCCCCATCTTGCTTCCTCTCCAGTGATAGCATTGTAACCAGCATTGGGTGAGGAAGATGAATAAAATAATAAAAGAGACCAAAATTTGTTTGTTAACGTAGAAAATTCATAAGAATACCAAACATAGTGGTGCGAATGAGTGGAGCTGAGCTCAAGTCATGCTTAACTCGAGCTTGGCTCGTTTGTCAAAATATAAGCTTGAGCTTGACTCTCGATACTAACAGCAGGCTAGAAAACTCAAATGAAATTTCCATGGAAGCTCACCGGAGAAGCCATCTAAGTGATTGATAGCGAGAGAAAAGGTGAAGTGTCATGGCAACTCCCCAAATAAGGCATCAACGTGCCAAGAATCCAAGCAGTTGAGCCGGCTCGCAAGCCAACAAGCTGAGCTGAGTTAGCCTCAATGAGCTCGAGCTCGCTGCTTGGAAAGCTTGACTCATGAACTCATTAATGAGTCGAGCTCAAGCCGTTTTGCAAGCCAGCTAGCTCACTTACACCCCCTGACATGTATTACATGATAGAATAGAAACAAAATAAAAATTAAAAAAAAAATCATTCTGAGATGACCCCTTAACTCGAATTTCAATAATCCAACCTATAATTAGAATGAATGGTGAAGGATACTTAAAGGCAACACAATATGAGATCGCCATATAAAATCTAATGATGCCATTATCTACTATCTTCAGTCAAGCAAAACTGAAAAACAATATATAGCTTCTAATCAAACAAACAAAGCACCCACACCAATCACCATAAATGTGCCATATGTGGCACTAATACACATTAAAAGTTCATGTTTGCTATATGTGGCATTAATACATCTATACAAAGTCAGTATACAATCCATTAAAATTTAGCAATTTTGATCTACAAACAGTAATCCCCAATATGCAAAAACATAGATGTCTACATATTTACTCTCATTCTCTCCAATTAACCCATACCAAAAAACTTCTTTAAAAAAAACCCACTGCACAATATATATAACACATAGCATTGCTAAATTATTAAGTGATAGAATAGGCTTATAGCACGACGGTAATATCATAACAGATCAAAATAGAGCACACTTTTCTCGTATCAAATAGGACTGCTAAACTATCTAAACAGCTCTGGCTGTGTCTTTTCAATTTTCTTATGAAAAATTACCTGAAATATCAAAGTGCAACATTAAACAAGTGCAATATAATATGCACCTAACTGGTATGGTATCATTGGAACAAACATCATAATAAGTTACAAAGCAAACACTCAAAAACATAACCCATAGATACTCTTCAGAAAATAAGGAAACACAGCATTCAAAAGACAGATTGCATTTTCGTAACAAATGAACTAAAACAAAAAGAACAATCCATGTGATCAAAATAAAAAGAGCCGTGTTAAGACTGCACAAAGTCATGGTTGCAAGGGACTCTACTCTCTAAATGTTCCGCTTGGATTAAACTAGTTATTCCCGAGACAAACAGGACACACTCCCACCAGCCTTGCACATTTTGGCCAGACACACTACCAAAGGGAACTGCCATATTTATCTCGGCCAATTTGGAAACATGTCCTACTTTGGCCTATAAAGTAATAAATAACTAGGGCGAGACAAAAAAAAGAAATTTCATTTCAATACTTTAAAAATTCTTTACTATACGTAGGAAGGTTGACTAGTTGGATATGCCTGGCCTGCTTTGAAAACAAAATTAACAAGTCATTACAATATGGAAAATTATCCAAGCTATTAGATCTCTGGTAACCACAACATCTTCCTCTTGTAGTTAAGCACTAGAAGTGAAAGTCTAAAAGATCTTAAAGCTGACCATCCACCTCTACTATAGTAACCCTATAAAATGTTTGAACCATCCTCACCGAAATAAATATTGTCCCAGCATAACCTATATGATGCGGATTGCACAACTTCCCTCCTATTTGGACTCGGGTCCAACCCCTATTTACCCCAAGTCTATAAATATGTTATTTTCGTGTTTTATGTCAGTTTTTTGCTCCAATTTCTCTCAAGCCAGTCACCGGCGCAGATTTTCCCCTCCAAGGCTGTATCTGAAGGTGAAAAGGTGCTCCGACTATAACTCGTCAGCAGGTGGTGTCTAACTGTCCCCAAATTGTTCCCCGGTTCATCCCTCCAACCACCATCCTGCTACTATTGCCTCTAGTTAGTCGCCAACCTTATTGTTGTCCTCCCCAACAGCCCACACACTCCCAGTCAACTACCGCCCCTTCGCAGCCTCCCCTTTGGCTGTCCCGTAGTCCCATGCCTTGCTCTCCACTGTCACCGTCATTCTCGCTCGCCGCCGCCCGAAAATAGTTATTCCTTGCGCTAATTCCAGTTGGTTGTCCTTGCCACAACTCCTCCCCTTTGCTACCGACGCCTCCTCCCTTGTTGTCGCAACCTAGGGCAGCCTTTTCAAGCTTGTTTGTTGCTATCCGTGCCCTCTTTGCTGCCTTCATTCATCCAGCCCCTCTTTTTGTTGTCCCAAGCACTCAAACTAGGGTTCAATCCCTGAGTGGTGGAGGTCGGCTAGGTGGTTGGGGGGCGGAGGTAGGTGGCTGAAATGGGTTGTGGGTGGATAAACTTCTAATAATTATATTTGGTTTTACTATTATGGTCTAGGTTAACTCCGATATCATTTGGTATTCAAGCTAACCTAACTCTATCACTAATAGCCACAACAGTAACTTGCGAGATCGAAGAAATGGAGTGAATCTCTGCCACCATGCGGATTCCAAGAATGAAAGATTTGATCTGAAATATCCAATAAACCAGGATTTTGAAGTAACAATGGATTTGTCATATTTCGATAGCCACATAGATCCGGACGAGATCATCAAGTGGCATATGACCTTGGAATGTGACTTTGTGTGTCAGGACGTCCCACAAGGTGAAATAGTGAAACTAAATGCCATCTAATTAAGGAAAAATGCATTTCAGAGGGGGACAAAATTAAAGATTCTTCAAAAACAAAAAGGGAGGAGCAAAATTACTACTGAACCCAAGATAAACAGGAGATACAATGTCATACTTAATAGCTCACTAGATACTGGATATTCAAACCCCAACTTCAAAAGTGGAGATATCACATCACCAGAAGACCACCACATCTCACAGAAAGGGTTCAACCCCAGGATCTCAAAGTCAACCCAGACTGAGGAGAAATTGATTTAGGGTAGAGAAAAGGTGGAGCGAACCAGTATTCCTAAAATTGTCCCAGCAAAAAATGTTTCCAGTGTCACGGATTTGGGCATATCGAACCGTATTGTGCAACCGGTGAAATGATCTATTTCTCAAAGCAGGGTGTGTTGAAAAAATAAGTAATGACATAGTAGGCACTGATGAAGGTGAGAACACAAAGGAGAAGTATCATTTGCCAACTAATGAAAAAAAATTGCACATAGCTCCAACTGAGCCCATAAGAGGGACTCCAACCTAATTAACAGTAATTTCTAAGATGGTCTTGAGTTCGAGGAATCGACACTAGAAGTGTAGCAACCCTAGAAATAGAAATTCAGAATTTTCAGATAGATAGACTCCTTTCTGAGTTGCCCCCGCGGAGAGAGGTTCAGCATGTCAGAGATGAGACCCTTTATGTCACTTCTGGAAGACTAGATTGAGTCAATTGGGTGTTAAAATCTATAGCAGTGTGCCCCCGATAGATATTAAGACAGAATGGATGAACCACAACTTTAGAAGTTGTAGTGGGAGCTTGGCAGGAAAGAAAATTTTTCAATGGAATCCAGGTCCTGCCAAAAAAGAAGAAGAGGCCTCCCCTGAGTGGTTGCTGGTGAAAGTTGCTCAGCCTACCATAGAGTTCGTCTCATAGTCGAATCCTCCTTGTTTACCAAATCAAGTCGAGTACGAGTGGAAGAGCACAATTACGAATCTAGTGGCTCGAGAGTACTTTCGAAGCATCTACAGTTATATGCAGCCACAGCTCAGGTTGTACCAAAAGCAAATGGATATTTATTCTAACATGATGTGCTTTAGAATGACAACACTCGCAGGAGTGACTTACTGAAAAGTTACAATAGCCCACCACCTTCAACATAACCAATCTAACATTATATTATGAGGAGCCAGAAGTTTCGACATATGAGGTTGAAATGTCTCATTTCCAAGAAAACTAGCACGGGAGCACTAACATGTAGCATATTTCTACGGCATCTACTACTGTAGCAGAAGCTGCGGCTTGGACCGATCAAAGAGGGTTGGTTGACCCATCACATGAAATGGGATCCACTCCTATTTACCCTAAGTCTATAAATATGTGGTTTTTGAGTTTTACGGCAGCTCTTTTCTCGGATTCCTATCAGGACAGTCGTCGACATCCAATTTTTCTATCCAAGGATTGTATCTGAAGGCGAGAAAGTCCTCAGATTGTAACTGGTTCTGAGGTGGTGTGTATTCGTCCTCAAACTACTCCCCGGTTCCTCCCTCTAGCAGCCAACCCGCTGTCATCGTCGTCAGTCAGTCCCAACCTTGTCACCATCCTCCCCAGCACCCAACACAGCCCTCCCAATTGATTGTCATCCCTTTCCAGCCTTACTCGCAGCCTCTCCTTTGGTTGTCGTGCAATCCCAAGCCAACCCTGCCACTATTGCCGCTCAGAAATAATCGGTCATGGTTGTTTTCTATTGTTCCATCCATTTGGTCAGCAGTTTCTCTCATTCTAGTAGATTGTCCTTGTTGCAACTCCTCCCTTGTTGCTGCAAGCCATGACCGTCCTTTAGTTCGCTGTTGTACGATCCCTCCTCTTTGTCGTCGCCACCGTTTGAGCCCCTCCTTGTGATGTCCCAACACCCAAAACCCATTTCATCCACCTACCTCCACTCCAAGATCATCTAGCCGACCCCCATCCTCCACGAATCGAACCCTAGTGTAAGCTTATGTCGTGTTTGTTATAATTTCCCCTTAAGTGTGTTTGATTGTAATAATCTATTTGCTTTCAGTAATAATATTTGGTTTCACTATTATGATTTTGGTTAACTCTGGCATCACTAAAGCTGCTCTTGCGTTAGTAGGAATCACTTCCTCCAATAACTCAATCTTTGCCTTGCACCAATGATAGCCTTATTCAGCTCCTTTTCTTTAATCCTTATGGTGCATGCATCATGGTTGACTTCAATGCAAATAAGGGGTTGGCTCAATTTCTCATTTAATTCATTTGGCTTATATCGTATTTCTACTGGCACTCTTGTGTGAAACTCTCTAACTAATCTTTTAGATCAGCTTCAAAGCTGCTTGTGGCTCCTTCTGGAGCACTCGGCAAAATGACTACACTCCATATGAGCAACTCATTGTTGAATTCAATCATCGACCTAAACCCTTTTCCTGCCACCGAGCACATTTGGATCTGCATCACCAAGTCTTCTTGAATTGTTTGCTAACCCTTGATTGTCCTTCCTTGAACTACAACTCAAAAATATTGAAATAGTATCCCACCGATAGCATGATTTTCATATCGTTGATTAGGTATTCTCGATAAATTGCAACACCTAGTTGCCCATTATTGAAATGAGCTCCCTCCAATTTTGCACTGTCCAAAAGACCTAAATGATTGTTATTCCTAAGCAACCAATATTGTGATGCCTAAATGACACGCACATGGTCATGAGCCTTTGCACCCACCCATGTCAACAACCCAATATAGGATGACAATGCTCCATTCACCGAATATGGTGTTAACAACGAACTAATCCACCACACCAATTGCAACCATAGTCCGATTGCGTCTGACTAGAAAGCGGTTGGCCCAACCGAAGAACAGCTTGGCCCTTCCACTATATAGCATCTTTTGATAATGTCCATTATTAAGCATGGTCTTCTTTGGTGGTCATATAACTTCTTACTAACTCCCCTGCCAGCACCACTAGGATGGACCCTACACCTCTGGAGCTTACAGCCATGAAGTCTCCTTATGCATAATCAAGGGAATCACAACTAATCTCTATCCCCTATTTCCCGTCAGGTTATTCCTTAACATCACATTTTCTCTGATATCAATGAGAAGGCCCGCCAATGAAAATATTCCCACTCTTCTCAACCAGAATTGTTAGGCCACCTTCCACTTTTTAACCTCCAATGTTGTTAGGTACTTTAGTTATAGCCTAGGGTAGGACAAGTTTGTCAGGATCAAGCAGCCTTTCTTACTATCTCAATTATTCAGCATTCTCTTAATGTTGTCAAAATCATAAGCAAAATTGAGCTCTTACACCTTCGACTGGTTGGTCAAGATCAAGCAGCCTTTCTTACCATCTCAATTATTTAGCATTCTCTTAATGCTGGCAAGATCACAAGCAATATCCAGCTCTTAACCTTGAGGTTGACCAGAGTGGTGGCAATTAGCCACCAAACATCCATTAAATTGTATTAAGTATTGGGTCTTCGGGTTACTAACAGAAAGCTAACAGAAAAAAATCTTATGTGCCCAATGAAGGCAAGAACTTGATGGATAGATAGATAAACCCATATGTCCGACGAAGCTAAAAAAAAAGTGTTCTCAGGATTGATAAATTAAACCTATAGTCCACAAACAACTTCATGATGATGTAAATGGCTGAGTAAGAATTTGGTGTCAATTATGCAAAAAATATAGATGGCAATCATTGAAGAAGTCCATTAGCTCTTTCTCAATAAAAACAAAAAGCCATACTACGCCGTAGTACAGCTGGTCAATAAAGTAGAGGTTTCTTTCAGAATAGCTATTATGGCCTACCCTAATTTCTAACAAGTGAATCTTCAAGTTGGCAGGGAACTAGTACTTCTCCACCTTCTTCAAAGTCATCATCATTAACCTAAAGAGAAAGAGAGCATCGCTCTCCAAAAAACAAGAACAAGGCATCGTCAATTACTATAAGGGGGTTACTAATTCTTATGTCAACAAGACCTCTTGAAGCAGAAGGACAAAAAGAGTAGAATGGAGTTCAACATCTTCAAATATAGCATAGAGAAAATGTCTGCACCTCCCAAAATTCATTTGGCCAAACTTCACCTTCTGTATCAATTTAAAGAGATTGAATCCAACACTCTGCTTGGAGTTTACTGCTCTGCCTTCAAGTGTAGGTAGCATGGAGTTTCAGGATACATGTTTAACATGGAAACGAAAAGATTAAGGAGCTAAAAATGACACGACTATTCTTCAATCAGAACAGTAATTTATAAAGTTTGAAAAGAGGGGAAAAAGTAACGCCTCATATTTTTCACTCAATTAAAATCGTCTATGTATCATGACGTAGAGCATGACCACATCATCAAATTCCTTAGACCATACAAGACTAACCAAACACCTCTTACATTGAATAAGGGATGCCCAACCCAATAATAACAAATGTGCCTTGCATTCCTGTAGTGGACATCATCATACAAATACCCATCCCATTCTAAACAAACCATCCATATCTAGTCATCTCCTTCACAGGACCTATCCAGAGCATCAAACCTTACAGATCAATCTCCATTCGCTTCCTCGCTACTTGGTGGCCAACCAATTTACTTAACTCAACCATCCATTAATTATCGTCAAGCCCATTCACTTAGCAGTTCCCTCTAGCATGAAAGGCTAACTGTAGCTCCAACCAGTTGATCTTCATTACAAGAGCAACTACTACATGATGATGTGAAAAGCTCTCGCAGCACTCGTCAATCACATCCAACCAAAAGGATATTTATTGCTTGGATTAGAAACTATAAATAAGCCGTTTTTACATTGTTAAAATTGTTCCAAATGGAGCGCTCGATTGTACTCCTCCTTTGCTAAAAGAAATCCAAGGCTTGTTTATTTCATTAACCATAGCAAAGCTTCCTACCCTCGACACAATGGACATAACCTACAAATCCAAATCATTATATCTTCTATAATGGAGTCTCTCTCTCTCTCTCTCTCTCTCTCTCTCTCTCTCTCTCTCTCTCTCTCATAATCTATACTCTCACTCTGCCCCCATCTTCTCATCCACTCTTCGCCATACACACAGTATATTAGCTCTAAAACTTCATCTCTACTCCAAATGCTACTCGCTCTCTCATTCATCGCCATCAATTGCCCCTAGTGAAAGTTTCGTTCATTCACAAGCAAACCTAGCTTTCCCAACTAACCAAATGTATAGCATTGCTAATCCACTTTCATCCACTTTCACTTGTCGAAATCTAAGTCCCTCTTAAGTTATTTTAACATCCTTCATCGACAATCCAAGGCTGTTTTTATTTCATTACTCTTAGCAGAGCTTCTACCCTCTAAACAATGGACATAACCTACAAAATCCAAACCATTATATCTTTTATAATGGAGTAACTCTCTCTCCCTCTCTCCCTCTCTATTTCTCTCTCTACATCTCTCACTCACGTGATCTATATTCTCTCTCTGCACCCTTCTTCTCATCCACTCTTCCCCCTATCAATAGTAATGATAGTATATTAGCTCGAAAACTCCATCGTTGCTCCAAATGCTACTCTCTCTAACATTCATCGCCATCAACTGCCCTTGGGAAAATTTGGTTCATTCCCATGCAAACCAAACTTTCCCAACTAACCATACTTATACCATTGCTACTCCACTTTCATCCAATTTCATTTTCTGAAGGCCAAGTTCCTCCGAAGTTATCTTAACATCCTTCATCAACAATCCATCACATACTATTGTCGAAAACCTATTGACAGCTTGCACTAACAAAAGCCAAATTTCTTATGGACTTGATCTGTTTAGATTTTTTTTTATATATATTACTAACGTATGCAAATGCAAAGCACCACATTTGAAAGATGTTTTTAGATTATTTCTTTTATTGATAATCTTATACGGGCATACCTTCAACTATTTTGAAGGGGACAAAATCAGTCCTTATATTGCACGTAAGTCAAATCTTAACATCCAAGTCAGACCTTATAGCTTTTTCATTTTAGGTTTTCTACATAAAGAGCCTTGATTATCTCATTCGTACATAAATTTGAACTTCCTGCCTCCTGAGCTAAGTCTTTATACATCTCCAAATCATAAGCAGCAATTTCAACACCTAATAGTTTACACGTTTTCTATACAATTTCCCTATGCCAGTCAACTAGCCTGAAAAACAATTAATGGTCGAGCATGTGCAGGGACCATAACACCCATTGCTTAAACACCTTTCTTTAACTAATTTGTATACCTATCAATGACTTCTTCCTTATTGACCTAATCAATTAATAACCACCCTCCAACTGAGTTAACAAAGCAAAGTTCATACATCCATACGAGGACAATCTAAAAGTTGCCTCCGATTACTCACAACTTGCCACTTTTTAGTCAAAATTAGTTTGAAAAGTAATATCAGTGAAATCAAGCCTCTGCACACATGTTTATTAACAAATAATAATAATAATAATAAAATCTAACTCTTCAAAAAACTCCAGCCCCTTACCTTGAGAATAAATTCAATGCATAAAGCCTGGCTTTGGAATAACATGCCATTTAAAAAGTATCCTTCTATAGAACCCATTATTTCATGACTTAGCAACAAAATAGCATGTGATTGCCAACAAACTAGGAAGATCACATCCCCAACATCATCAATCCAACAATATGCAAATATTGAATCATATACTTAAACTGGATAATCTTATAAACCTCTAATAAAATAGGACAGAGTCTCCCATAATCAAGCATCTCCAACATGATGCCTTTTTGAAAAGTGACTCCAATATGAGAAATAATTCTATAGCCATGAGAAGATGTTCACGTCAAATTCAAGTAAACTCAAACCAACAAAACATATCAAAGCTCATGTTACCCATAAACATGCATCCTTTTTTTGTTTTAATTGCAGTTAGTAAAATCATTGCAAAAGCCACATCACAGTGTTTGTTACCCGACAACATAGTTTTTTATGCAAAATCATATAATGGTCAACCATCTTTGATGAAAACTTCGTAGACCATCTTTGTCGGCATAAAAAAAAATTAGGTTGTTGAGAGATAAATTATCTATATGAGAGCACCCGACCTACTTTTCTCATTATGGGCAACCGCGAAAGCAATGCCATAATAATTTCAAATCTAACTTCATCTGCCAAACAATACATCAAGACTAATTCTACAAGAAAATCTAGTTTCACTTGCATCATGTTCTAGAGGAAGTTTATTTTCCATAAAAGAAAAAAACAGTTAAAAAACACAATGAATTTGACATAGAAAGCTATACTTCTTTTTTGACATCCTACCAATGCAAAAGGGGCTCGTGAAAGACAAATGAAACTGAACTCAAGAAAAACTTTATAACTCAAAAAAAAAAGAGGAAAAAAAGAGGGTAGAAAAAAGCATGAACTTGACATTAGATGAAAGTACTTCAAGTCATCCCAATAACAAAAATAAATCCAAAAATGTCGTCCAATAATATTTTCAATGAAAGCAATCTTTCAAAGCTAAGAATCACTTGATGCAATATGTGCATTTCGCCCTTCATCGTATAATGACAATTAAATCCCTTGAAAGTGGGAGAATATCTAATAAATATACAAAACAAACTTTAGATATAGTTTATTTGAGTAAGATTTTTGACATAGGTGACAAAGGCAACGATGTGGGCGTGCCCCTGCTTTACGTGGGACAGATACAGGAGCAAAACTCCCATCCCAAGAGTCCTGTAACTAGATATCTCCCACCCTTTGACTATTACGGGCCTTATGGGGCCCTATTTTCATTTTTTCCCCGGTTTGAGTTACTACTAGAATTTTATTTTTTTTCTTAGCATAAATGTATAATGTAGAACATGATTTTAGGGACATTTAGCTTTTGATTTCTGCAAAAGATATTGTTTTCCCTCTAGTTCTTATTGTCTGAGTGTCGTATATTTAGATTTTTCTTAGGTTGTGTGTCTACTGCATGATTGGATTGATGTGATATTCTCTCATAAACGTCTGAAAACTTTCCACATCAACCTCCATGTTTCTGCCCTTCAGTTCCTGCCGCTAAGTTGTTGTCTAGCTGTTATCCAGTAGCCGATTGCGTCAAATTTTAGGCAACATCATCCATTTCTCCATCGTTATTCATCCTAGTAATATCCTAACTTGTCCCTTAATCTTTCCACACGACTAAGGAAACCTAAATCAGTGTCAGCAACTAAAGGATTTTAGATGATATTAGAAGAGGATAGTAGTATCCTTCGTTGTAGAGCAATTGATAGGGTGATATATTTTGAGTATTTAGGAATGGTAGACAATCAACTAAATTGATAGCCATTAAAACAGTGTCAAACTAGAAATGGTGGGAAAGATTGGCATCGAGTAGGATATTCTTGTGGTTTCAATAATGTGAACGTGTTTTCATTCAACAATACCATTTTGCTCAAGGGCAAAGGAAGGTGTAGTTCGGTGAATGATGTCAAACTGATGAACATACTTTTGAGAATGTGATTGCAATATTCCTTGTAATCATCAAAAGCATAATATTTGGATTGATGCATTTGATTGGTTTTCCATGGAAAGTTTAAATCGAAGAAATTGAGTTGTTTTCTCATATTGATGTTGTATAGGATAGCCAGCAATACCAAAAGAAATCATTGTTGAACATTGAATAGTATTTGTAATCTTGATAGGAGAAAATCATGAAGGGACCTCAAACATCCCTGTCAATAATTGCCAGAGAAAGTGAACTGCTATATCAAGATTAAAAAAAAAAGGGTGTTTTGTCTCTGCTATATGACATGAGTTATAAAAGTGCTATTTCAGACAAACTCATGAAGCCACCATTGATTTGGCTAGGTGGCCAAAGTGTTTTTGGACAAATGATCCTAGTGAATATATATAAGTGCGTGACATTAGAGAATGAAGTGAGGAGCTCATGTTCAATTGCATGAGGAGTTGGCTTGGTCAATGGTCAGGTTTGTAAAGGATATTATTCCATAGGCCTCTAAGAAGGGGAAGGTTGGTCATCAGATTTGTAAAGGATATTATTCCATAGGTATGGAGAATAATGTATTTCCAATCGAGGGTTGCTTCGACTGTGGCAATGACATCGATTTTGGTTTAATGATAGATGAGCATTGGCGTGTGATTTGGTCTTGTATAATTATGTTGAGAAACCATCATTTAGTAGTACAATTCGGGATCTACTAGTTGACTATGGACAACATTCTCAATTGTTTCATAGTTCATGACAAGAATCAAGGTTTATTGCGTGTGTCAGTAGGGCGATATATAGTAGAGCAAATTGCAGAGGCTAAGGTGTGGTCAATGAGAAACCATATGGGTTTGATGACGAGGCAGCGGTCATCCCTAGCCATCTTTTTGGAGAGAAAAGGAATAATCCAGATCAGTTATCCTTCAAATTCACTGGCCCAAAATAATTTGAGGATATCTGATTTCCAAGTTGGAAGATTTTTAGCTATGAGTTGTGTGTAAATAATATTAAAATTTGGCACGAGGAACATCAGCAGTCAGAGGATGGGAATGTCCAGCATCTAAGTATTTTATGGTGGATCGTTGGTATTGAAATAAAGCTGAAACACTACCTTGTTCTTTTCTTAATTTCTAAAAAACATTCTATTATTGCTCCACTCCTGCTCAGTACCTACTAACTGCAACATCACTCCAGTCATTTCCATAATAAATAACTGTTTTTTTTTTCTCTTCAGACCCCTGATTTTAACAGCCAACAGAGAGCCAGTGATCTACAACATAAGAAAAACACCCTCCTCCCCCTTTCTCTCTGTAGACATATCTCCTCCCCAAAATTTCAACCTTATTTATCACCACCTTATCAATGAGAAAAACACCTTCACATATCCTAAGGAATCCAATACATCCATAGCGATCCGATATAAAACCATAAACTTTCAACTCAGCAACTGAACTGTATAAATTTAGTATCTAAAACAAAATCAAAATTAAACGCCCTACAAATCCATAACTTAACAAACCATTTCAAACAAATAAGATGAATAATACAGAGACCCAATTCGAAACCTAAAAACGAAGCGCCAATCAACATCATAATCCGGATAAACACCGACCATGATTCGCCAGAATCCAGGAAAAAAAATCAAAATTAAACCTCTAACAGATCGATAAAAAAAAAACAACGAACAATGAAGATCCGGCAATTCCATATCTCATATCCAAATTAAATCCTCCAGCATCGAACAACAAGCAGCGGAGGATAAGTTATGGTGAGAGAGAGAGAGAGAGAGAGGACCTGATGATTCGCGGTGAGGCTAGAGAGAGAGTTAATCGAAAGGAGGTGAGCGCACGCAGGAGCCGCTCTTCTTCGCCTGAGAAAGGAGATCGAGGGCTTCTTTTTTCTTCAGAAGGGATAAAAACCCTTCTTTTCTAAACTATTGTTTTTTAAAGGGACAATTTCTAAAGTACTATGTACGCTCTCCGCATAAAGTTTTTTATAATCGGCCGTTTCGGCACTTATGCAATCTTGCACGTGGTGCAATGGACGGGCGATTCGTACGACATTTATGCGGGTAAATGCGGTCAACTCAAGGCAGTATAGGTTGATGGCGCATAATGGGAACGGTGTACAATGGCATAATAATTCATTTTTTAATAGTTATAGTTTAATGATATTTATTGAACATTAGTGACTCATCTTATTTAATTTCATATGTCATTTTAATGGAAAAGGTTAGGGAAGAGAAATCTCACACATAAATATTAGTAGATGTTAAATATTTTATGTATTCAAGAAATTAAATGGGTTAGAGAAAACGCTAAGGAGATTGATAACTTAGGTTTTAAATTTTGGTATTCAGGTAAGAGTCGCACTAGAAATAGTGCTGTTGTAATCATAGATAAGAGTTTGAAAGATAATGTTGTAAAAATTAATAGAATTAGAGACAGATTTATAGCCCATAAGATTATGGTTGATACTTAGATTTTTCATAGTATAAGTGTTTATGCTCCTCAAGTAGGTTTAGATATAGGTTCTAAAGAAAAATTATAGAATGACCTAGAGAACTTAATACAGTTGTTATCTATTGAAAAAAGATTTTTTATTGGAAGAGATTTAAATGAACACGTCGGTAGAGTGGTAGAAGATTTTAGAAATATTCATGGTGGCTAGGGTTTTGAAGTGATTAATAAAGAAGGTAGAGTCATATTAGATTTTGTTTTAGTGTATGATTTTGTTATTACAAATACTTTATTCAAGAACAGAGATGAGCATATTATTACTTATAAGAATATATCTAATAAAACACAAATTGATTATTTTCTTATGAGAAGAAAAGATCGTGGAGAATGTAAAGATTGTAAAGTAATTTCAAGCGAGTATTTAAATACTCACATCGATTATTAGTTATAGATCTTAAGATGAAGAGTCGTAAAATAAAGAATACTGGGAATCATTATCGTGGAATTAGATGGATGCTCCTAAAAGACAAATAAAATTATTTTTACGAGTAAACTTCAATATTCAAGATTTGGGATGTTCATGAAGAAACAAATTCTATGTCAGATAAAATAACAAATACTATTAAACAAGTGGCAAAAGATTTACGTGGAGGATCAAATTAAAAAGTTTTTATAAATAAAAATAGTTGGTGATAAAATAATAATGTGCAAGAAAAGATAAAATATAAGAAGTTGTGTTATAAAAATTGTATTTGTAAAAGCCTAGAAAATTGGGAAAAATATAAAATGGTCCGTAGTGTGTCGAAGAGAACAATCTGTGATGCTAAAAATTCTATTTTTAGTGATCTTTAACATAGATTAGATACTAAAGATGGTGAAAAATATATGTAGAAACTAGCCAAATAAAGAGAAAATAAAATTAAATATTTAACTTAAGTAAAGTGTATTAAAGATGAAAATCAAAAAGTATTTTTCTTAGAAGAATATATTTAGCATAGGTGCATATGTTTTTTTTATAAACTATTTAATGAAGTTTCTGAAAATATGATTGAACTTAATGATCTTAATATTTTTAATAATAATAAAATGTTTCATTTTTACCGTCATATTAGTAAAAAAGAAGTTGAAGAGGCTATGAAGAAAACCAAGGGTGGAAAGTTTACAGGACTTGATGGTATCCCAAGTGAAGTGTGGAAATATATAGGAGATTTTGGGAGTTTCTTGGCTTACTAAACTCTTTAATATTATTTTAAAAACTAAAAAAAATGCCTGAGGAGTGAAGGAAGCTTATTTTGGTCCCTGATACAAAAGCGCGCAAATTATAGAGGAATTAAGTTGATGTGTCATATTTTAAAATTATGGGAGAGGGTAATTGAACATAGGTTAAGACGCATCACAAACGAGGAATTAAGTTGATGTGTCATACTTTAAAGTTATGGGAGAGGGTAATTGAACATAGGTTAGACGTATTACAAAGATTTCTCATAATCAATTTGGATTTGTGCGGAGCAGGTCTACTATGGAAGTTATACATTTATTGAGAGCTTTGATGAAGAAGTGCATTGAGATTGCGGATCTACATATGTTCTTTATTGATTTAGAAAAAGCTAACGATAAGCTCTAAGAGATATCCTTTGGAGAGTTCTAGAGAAGAAAGGTGATGATATGACTTATATTCAAGTCATTAAGGATATGTATACTAAAGCTATTACTTGTGTTCGAATAGAAGGGGGATTTACCAAATATTTTCCTATTTTGGTTGGATTACATCAGAGCTTGGCTTTAAGCTCGTACTTTAAACTTTAGTTATGGATGATCTTCTGGACATTTACAGGAGGATTTACCTTGATGTATGTTTTTCGCTGATGATATCCTTCTCGTGGATAAGTCTAGAGAAAAAACCCAGGAAAAACTTGAATTATGAATGTTTACATTGGAGTATAAATGTTCTCGTTTAAGTAGAACTAAAACTGAATACATGGAATGTAATTTTAGTACTAGTAGCTCTAGTGACAGAGTTGTAACTATGGGTGATCAAATTATTAGAAGGTGTGAACGTTTTAGATATCTCGAGTCTATTGGTCAAAGCGATGGTGATATAGATGGGGATGTTATTAATAGAATTCAAGTTGGTTGGTTGAAATGGAGGAATTCTTTGGGTTTATTGTGTGATAGAAAATTACTGCTTAGACTGAAAGAAAATTTTTATAAGATAGTGGTGATACTTACAAGGCTCTATGGCATTGAATGTTGGCCTTTAAGAGAAAAGCATAATGCATAGTTGAGTGTTGTCGAGATGAGAATGCTTAAGTGGATGAGTGGTTTTACACTTAGAGACAAAATGCGAAATAAATATATCTATGATAGGGTTCGTGTGGCTCCAATGGTGGACAAAATTAAAGAGAGTTGCCTTAGATGGTTTGGTCACATTAAATGTCTACCATCTAATGATTCGATTAGGAGAGTAGATGTTTTAGATTTGACTTATGTTAAAAAAATACAGAGGTAGAACTACAAATACTTGGGCATATTATATAAAAAAATGATATTAATTTATTAGAATTAAATGTAAATATGACACTCGATAGGATGCAATGGAAAAAAGTATTCATGTAGCCGACCATACTTAGTGGGATATTCTTGTTGTTATCATTGTTGTTTTTTTAATGTAAACATTATTTATCATAGCTTTTAAGGACAAAATTTGCGGCACATAAGGTCAAGGCAACATGGAGAGATGACAAAAAAGTATTTTTCTCTGAAAGAATATTATGATTTATGCGCATATTGTTATTAAGTGATGATAAAATAGAATTTCTAAAAATTTTAAAAATAATATGAGAGATATATTTTGTAACTAAATTCTCACAAAATTTTGATGATGTTTATGTTTAATTAAGATTAACATATTTACTACTCAATTCCTATGTATTTACATATCCATTACTTAAACTTTAATATTTTTTTAATGGAATAAGTAAAAGGGGTGATAAGTAAAACTCACATGTATGCCTAGGCCAAGAATTGATAAGTGTTGTTTGTCTATTGTAAGGGTCACTTGTGGGTTTTCATTGCATGATTTTGAGTTGTGAAGTAAGTTGTGATCAAATGTCAAGTGTGACATTACACTGATGTCTAAAAAGCCAATCATCTTTGTTGGCAAGGTAACTGATGAAGAGAGACTTTGTGTTTTGGTTGAGGGGGACGGTTGTAATTCAGATTGGTCCAATGCAAACATTTGAGTGCAGATAAACCAATATTGCCAATAATTTGACATTCAATGATGGAAAAATTCTTGGTTTTTCCCTAGCTATGATGGTGGTGCAACCCTTTTGAGATGATGAACAAACTTGAATATTATAAGGGAAATTTTGTCTACAAACACAAGTTGTAAGTGTGATTTTACATCTATTGACATGATAAGTTGAAAAGCTCTAATAGCTTCCATGGCTAAGTTGGGTTATTCTCTATAGTATAGTGAACATAATACATCAAGACTATATGTTGTAATTGGGTGTGGAATGCAATTAATCTTGAATGCTTGATAAGTGGAAGGTAGGTCGTTTAGCGTATAGAGAATAATGTCTTTCTAATTGAGGGTTGTTTCATCTGTGATAGTGACATCGATTTTGGCTTTAATGATGGATAAGCATTGATGCATGATCTGGTCTTACTAATGTTGTTATAAAGCCATATATTAATAGTGTAATTCATGATCTACTAGTTGAGTGTAGTCGACATTCTCCAGTGTTACATATTTCATGAAAAGAATCAAGGTTTAATATGCATGTTAGTAGAGAAAATTACGGAGGCTAAGGTATGGTCAATAAGAAAACAATAGTGGAAGTTGGGGTTGATGAAGAGACCATCATCATCCCTAACCCCTTTTTTGAAGAGACAAGGAATAATCCTGATCAGTATCCTTCAAATTCATTAGCCCAAAAAAAATGAGGATCTTTGATTTCCAAGTTGATGATTTTTAGTTATGAGTTGTGTGTGAATAATACTATTGAAATTTGGCTTGAGTAACTTCAGTAGTGAGATTATGGGAACGTCTGACATCTAAATATCATAAAAATATGTTACCAACAATTAAGGCTTTTGCAATTATTTCGTAAGCCGTTATAGTAAATAAAAATCAAGGTAAAATTACTTGTCATGATTGAAAATATGTTGACCATACTCAATTGACAATTCAATGGTATTCATACATGAATGGTACAATAGAGATTTTTAAGCTTTTTAAGGATATGAATCGGGCTTCTCAAATAGAGAAATTGAGGGTTGCCAATTCAAGGAATCTGAAGATTCGAGGGCAACTATAGGATCACTTTGCCTAAGATTTATGATAAGTCGGGAATTCCTTCATTGGATAACATTAATGTTTATTATAAATCTAACATAATTTAAAAATTTTATATTGTTAATTCTTATCTTGTTAAATGATTTTTGAATCATTATGTTTCCTTTTGGATTAGTTCTTGCAATCAACCACTTTTTTAGAAGGATATTATTAAGGTTGTTTATAAAATGAGACCATTTAAAATTTTAGATTAATCCTAATAGCTCTCTTTATTATTATTTTTCTTATGATATGTGGTTTCATGGTATTTTTCTGAAAGAGTATTTTGGTGATATTGTTTTTTCTTGATTTAACCTTACGCATAATACTCTTATTTGATGTTATTACTGATGGTAATTGAAGCTCGGATAATTTTTCTTATATTCCTCTCTCATTTTTAAGTATTGTTACATTTATTTCTATTGTTAGTGGTGGTACTTGTCTTTGGGATAAAATATTTATCATTCTCATAAAACTATTTATGCTTCACTTTATAATCATTTGTCATGTGTTGATTGGTATAAATTAAATTGATTTAGAAGGCATTTTATAAAATATGTTATTCACTTACAAAAAACTATTCATAATGGTTTGAAGACTTGTAATATTCTTACTCTTAGAGGTATAAAAATCATTAAAATTTGTTATGTGGTATTGATCATCTTTTCTTTGAATGTCCATTTTCTCATTCTCTTCTCAATTATGTGTGCCAAATAGTAAATTTGTTATTGCCCCTTTTAATGTTTTCCAACTTTTATATCATTCTTATAATAATTCATATAAACTCCATAAAAAAAAGTCATCTTTTGGCTTTACAAGTCACTGTCTATCATAATTGGCTGGAGAAGAATTTGAGAATTTTTAGGCATAATTATTGTTCGTTAGGTAGTCTTACTCATTATATTTATTGGATGATCGTTTATAAGAATAGGAATTTAAAATTTAAAATTGATATTCCTAATTTCATTAGGAAATTTTATAATTTATATTTTTCTCTTATCATTTTTATTTTTACTTTGAGTTTTTTTTTTTCATTTTTGTTTTTTTTTTCAGAGTTCTCAAATACAATTGTTTATTTAATTAAATCTGGATGAAATTCTTGTTAACCATTTAATGAAGTTTATAATATATTTGGGTAAATACTTGCTTATTTAGTGGGTGCATTTTTGCTTTAGTTGTATACCATTATTTTTTTTGGTTTTTGTTGTTTTTTGTGCTATTGATTTAGTTGTATCATTTTTTTTTTGAATTGTTGTGCTGGTTATTGCATTTGTTGGTTGGATTTGTTTGGGTGGTTTATTTATTATTTTGTCTTTTGTGATTTGTTATGTTGTTTTTCGAATTTTTATTATTGTTTGTTTGGAGTCAGATGTTTCTTCTTCGATTTTTGTTGTTTTGAGTTGTTTTTTTTTTTTTTTTGGATTATGTTTGCTTTCTCTTTGGATTAGATATTCTATTAATTTTATAGATACCATTCTTGTTTATTTGTTTCTTAGGATTTTTTTTAGAGCTATGACGTACCTTACACTTTCTTAAAGCATGAACCTTTTTTTTTTAGTTTTACCATGGTATTCTCATTCACTTTGTTTTGCTTCATTAAAGTTGGATATGATTATATTACAATCGTTTAATGTAGTTTTAACATATATTTAAGCCTTTTTCTTGCTACATTTACTAATCTCTTAGAGTCTATATTTCTGTTGGTTACATTATGGTTTGGTGACTAGAGTGGTCTAATGTTTGTTTTCCAAGATTTTATTTCATTGAACATAGACGGATTCTCTGGATTCTTGATTTTGGTTTAGCTAAGCTAAAATACTTTTTTTTGTTTTGGTTTTGGTTTTGGTTTTTTATGCTTTACTTTATTTGTTTTACTTTTGCAGGTTCTTGAGAGAACATTGTTAGCTATGGTAGCTATTTTATTAGATAATCTTCATTGAGTTGACTGTGTGAGATTGTTTATTATTATATCCATCAAGTTTGATTTTGTTGTTGTTTGAGCTGTAGTTGAATGTGTGAGACTAGTGGTTAATTGGTTAGCAGCTGCTGAAGGTTTGTTGGTTATTGTTTCTATCTTGTTGGTGTTTATTCTTCTACTTGGTTCTATTTTTTTATGGTCATTGTTCTATTCCGTAGAAGTCATACTGTTGCTTCCATTAGATGCTTTTCATGTTGGGGTGTTATTGTTTGGATGGATTAGATATTTACCTTTTGTTTCCTTTTGTCTAGTGTTGTTTCTTGTTTTAGATTGTTTTGGGTTAACTCTTACTATATGTTTTTGTAATATAGTTAAATGTGACCCCATTTTTCCCAAAAAATGAACCAACATGAGTAAAACATTTTCAAGAACTTCGTTGAATAATTGACACTATTTCGTTCATTTGAAATATTTCTCAAAATTGATAGTTCAAATAGGATAAATTAAAATATACCATAAAATATATAGATATTAAAATAAAATGTTTATTTTGGGTTATTTTGGACCTTTTTTGTTTTTATTTTTAAGAACATGTTTGTTTAGTTTATTTGTAAGCATTTTAATTTTTTATTTTTAAAAAATTAACTTGTTTTTTAAACACTTAAAACAACATTTTAATGTTTTAAGTGATCTTAAAAAAAACCACCCCAATCGTCACTCGCCCGCCGGCCACCGCCACCTACCTTGCACTCGTCCTCGTCGCAGGCCTCCCTCCTGTCGTTGCCGCTGAGAGTCTCCGGCCACCCTTTAGTAATATTTTATATATTTTAAAATATATCAAACCAAATAAAAAAAATATAATCCTATGTTTATTATATTAAATGAAACAACTCAAAAATATTTTAAATATTATATAAATTTTTTTTATTACATTCATCATGCACTACATTACTTTTTCAGCGAATCAAACGGCATCAAAATCAAAATTCAATAATGCAATATATTTGGTTCACATTAAACCTGAAAAACAAGCAACCAAACAATCCCTCATTATTATAATTAATATTAAGCTACATTCTCGGTTAAATAAATAAAAGGCCAGAGGGACTTCACTAAAGCCCAAAACTATGGCTGGGCTGATTTTGGATCAGTAAGTAGCTGATCAAAGCCCAGCCTTATTGATAGAATGAAAAAGAAACATAGACAAGAAAATAAAATTTTAATAAAATGACTATTACTTTCTATACACAAAAATTTCTTTTTAAAAAAATTCAATCATTAAAATTTAAAAAAAAAAAAAAACCTTAACATTTATGCAATTTTCACATTAAATTATACAAAATGTAATTATAGAGTCTGTGCAGCTATTTTAGCTGAATTTAGCATCAAAAAGGTTATGATAATGTAACTCCACTTCATATAATGAGGTCCATTTTATTACCTTTAAGTTAACTGATTATGCTAAAATAAAATAAATAAATAAATAGCCCACATGTCATGTTAAAAATACTATAAAAACATTAATTTATGTAAGGAAAAATAAAACTAAGATATTTTCACAAACTAAAAATCACAAAAATACAGCTCTTAAAGTCACACAAACTTTATTTAGAAGTTAAATTTCTTAATACTATTCTTCTTTCTTTCGTACTTACAAATTTTCGCTTGTCACTGGATTCATAATCCATAAAAGAATGTGATATTTAAACATATTTAAAAGTAATCAACATCATATATTATCCATCAACAAAAATAACTTCATTATATCACTTGTTTTACTTATTATTTGAGTTCTCAATATGTCAACCTTTCAACAAGTTTATTTATTTAATTATTCAAAATATATTTATTTTTAACCCTCTATTTTAGACTTGATTTGTAACTCCAAGGAAGCTTCAAAAACATCCAAAAAGTTTATTGCTTCAATGGCTCAATGAAGATTTTCGTCACCTGATCTGGTGGCATAACGTACTTCAACTCTACTTATTTACTTTTAGAACATTACTGACCTCTTTTTTTTTTTGTTAACACTCTCTACTTGACGACCACCTACTAAGCTTAGACATCTTTCTAGTGTTCTTAGGTGGTTGACTTAGCTTGCTTTGGCTCTTGGGCCTAAGCATGGCTCAAATTGAAATTAAAAATTAAAATTAATTATAACTTAAACTTAATTCAATCAAACCTAAATTTAAAATTTAAATTTGAATCAAGTATAAAATAATTTAAAATAGGCCCGTAATATGTGAGGTACTGACCATGCAAGGTACAACACACATATTCTCTTAAATAATAATAATGTGTATTAATGTGCTTACTTGTATTATGAAATATGAGATTTTTGGCCAACTAATGCATGTACTTATTTGTTGTCAATATGTATATCGATGGGCACTTCTTATGAAAATTATAAATATATCAATTCGTTAGCCAAATATCATGACAAATACATGAAGTTGATGCAACATATCCAACTTAATCACATGAGTATACGGTTACTTCTTTGATATCCATAATTTTATCTCTCATCTATCATCCAATTCTCCATTGTCGTCACTGCTGCTATATCCAACAGTCTTATATTTATTTAAAAATAGTAAAATAAATCATAGTTGAATGGACATTTGTTGTATCAAAGTATTCTCCTAGTAATCTTGAAATAAATTATTCTTGGAGCATTCAAGTAGCGATTAATTACTACTACTACATATATTATGGCAAGCATGTCACAAATTAAATAGCGTACGCTTTACAAGAGACTGTTATAAAGAGTTGGATCTATCTTTTCTTCTTTATCGTTTTCGGATATGTTGAGTCAACATTCTATCCATTAATATTCCTGTCATTTTGAAGTCATTCATCTTGAAGATAATTTTTTTTAAGCATATCCTTCTTGTGTGATGAAGACACATGCCTTTTGCTTCACTTAAATGATGAGATAATAAGTCCTAAGCCTAATATTTGTCATTTCAAATTATTTGGTTATTTCTTTCTTGAATTCCTCAAATATATTTGAATTATTATCTATGAAAATCAACTCTACTATATAGAAGCACATAACTAAAATACCTTTATTTTAAACTTGAAAATATAGTGCATGCTCATATGTACATTTAGTGAGATTTTTCATTAAAATACTTATTAATTCAAGTATTTCAAGCTCTTGGTGTTTGTTTTAAATCATATAAAGTCTATTTTAATTTTAGAAATTTTCTTATGACATTTTATTTAACATCCCAAACTTGGCTCAATATAAACTTCTTCTTCATGAAGTTTATTTAATATAAAAAATTTCACATCCATGTGATCAATCAGCCATCTATGTTATGTTGTCAACGAAATTATTAGTCTAATAGTATTCCGACGAGCGAAATAAGTATATACTACATCATAATCAATGCCATAATTTTGATTGGAAAGTTTAGTGAACTATCTTGCTATGTTTCTCTCTATGGCTTCATTAGCATTCTTTTTCACTTTATACACTCATTTCACTCTAATTGTCTTGTGTCCTTATAGGTGAGCTATCTTGTATCATTTTTATCGTCTAAAGGTTCACATTCATCAAAAAATCATAAAAGAGTAATGTCACGTTAGCTTTGTTTTACCTCATAAATATATTGTAGACTTTTACAATATAATGTCTTTTCATTTGAACTTCTACTCAAAGTTGTTCTTGATGTCGATCCTTCATATATTCTTATTGAAATTAAAAGTGTGATGGACTCTTTTTCTTACAATATCCTCAATCCTTTTCTTACAATATCCTCAATTCTTGTTTGCTCAATTTTTCTCTCTCATCAAGACTAAGAAAAAAATTATATTCACCTTCTTGTGTCCTCTAATCCCAAAAATCTTTTTCATCATACTCCAAGCCACAACATATGAAAATTTGTTGTTAATTGGATAGCAGATTTTGTAGCCTTTAGAGCTTGAGTCATAGCCAATGAACTCATACATTTTACTTTTATCTTCAAGCTTTATTTTTTTCTCATTTAGAATGGGAACACATGTGATGCTTCCAAACACTTTAAGAAGAGAGATCCCTAATTTTCTTGTACTGCATGTTTTCTTAGTGGTCTTTTCATGTACACTTCTTATAAGGGTATAATTTGCTAAGTAAATTTTACAATCAATTGCTTCAAACCAAAATTTTGGGGCACTCTCTTATTTTTAAGCATGCTCCGGGCTATGTTGAGAAATGCTCTATTTTTTCTACCACTCTACTTTGTTTGAAGAATCTTGGCACTGTTAAAGGATGACGAATTCCATGAACTTTATAATAAATTTCAAATTTATTAGGTATGAACTCTTCACCATCATATCTAATGCCTTTAATGTTAATGTCCTTTTTTTTTCAACAAGTGCTTTAAAATTCATAAAATTTTCAAATGCCTCTAATTTGTCCTTCAAATAATATGTTCATACTTTTATTAAACAAATCATCAATAAATAAAATACAATATTTACTCTAGCTAAAAGACCTCGATTTAGCAGGGACATAAACATTGATATACATAAGATCAATTGACTTTGCAGCTCTTAAAGCTGACTTAATTGGACAGCTTTTGTGAGATTAATTTCATAAGTAAGCATATTTTACAAAATTAATTGAGTTGGTTGATGTAGAATAACATCACATGATATTTTTCTTTAATATAGGTTCATGACTACCAAATTTGAGACATATCCATATGCAAATGTCATATCCATGATGAATTACTATAATAAACTTTTAAATACTTTGCAATGTCACACTGAATATCTAGAAGAAATATTCTATTTTTGATAAATGTACCAAGCAAATTCTTTCTATCATCTCTTAAAAAAGAGTATTTATTGTTAAGTGAATGTCTTATTAATTTTCTAATAATTGACCCAAACTCAGAATGTGATTCTTCATATTAGGCACATAGTAATCATTTGAGATGAATTGTTGATCTTCATTCTTCAAGTGTATTATAATTTTATCCTTACCTTCTATCAATATTTTTTATTCATCTCTAAATGAGATATTTCACCTTATTATTTCGTCAAGTTACATTAACATGTTTCTTTGTTCACACTTGTGATTGCTTACACCAGTGTCAATGTACCACATATTTCTATAGTTTTTATCTTTTTCCTTGCATATTAACAATAAAGTTAATTCTTCCTTACTATTATCTTCTTTAAGGTTGTATTTCTCTTCTACCTTTTTTGGAAGTATATTTGATAACATAATGGCCATTTTTTTTTTCAATTGTCAAATTTAATATGTGATTTCCCATACCTTGATTATAATTTTTGCTTCCACAACCTTTTGATATTTATTGATTTTCACATCTACATTCATTATTGAAGTTATTGGAATTATTTTTATATACACTTCTTCCTTCTCTTCTCCATCCATAACTACATCCTCGGTTACGTCCACTTCACTTGATATCTATTATTGTCAAAGCTTTTTTTCTTTTAACTTGAGTTAAAGAAGTTGCATTATTATCTTTTGTTATTTTCTACTTCTATTTTTTATTATAAGTTTGCAAGGAACCCAATAATTGCTCCGCACTTATTATTTTTAAATCTTTAATTTTTTTTTCAATAATAGTATATAAAGTGCAAATAATTTTTTCTTCACTATTCTTATAATTAATCGATAATATTTAATAATTATTCAAATTCTTCTATAGATGTAAGTTCAAATTCACCTATAAGTGTTTAAAGATGAATCTTTTTAACTTGTTTCACTTCTTTATTGGAGGTTTGAAGCCTATCCTATGCTTCTTTTGTTGTAGTTACACTTGAGATCTTATCGAATTCATCTTCGTCCACTGATTGAAAGACAAGACAAAGAGCCTTTTTATCTCGCTTTCTCGAGTTCTAAGTATGGGATAAAGCATTATGTTCTTGCTTACTATAGCCTTTCTCGGAATTATCTCATGCATCTTGTACTCCTAAAAGAGCCTTCATTTTGATGCTTCAATTATCATAGTTGCTCTTGGTAAGCATCATAAGTTGAAAAGAAATTATTCCCCCATTTGTCATAGCTTTGCTAACACTTTATTGGAATTTATAAACCTAAGATTACTTATAAACTCAAAATACAAATCTCAAATTTATACAAATTCTAATTAGAAGTTAATATTTCTTTTATTATTTTTCTCTTATATCGTATAATTTTTTTTTGCTTATCATTTGATTTATAACCCATAAGAGAATATTTCATTCATACATTGTTAGAATTTACATCAAATATTTTGCTCAAACTAATCTCAAACTTTTATTATTTATCAATCAAAACTAACACACACACACACATGTATTATAAGTTTAGCATAACATTTGAAATTTTAACTTGTCAACTTGTCAAAAAGTTTATTTATTAATTTAATAACACACTTGATCATAATCTTATTTTATATCTTACTCAACAAAAAATTAGCCCATATTTGTGAATAAAGAGCACTTCCTAATCATAACATCAATTTTTTTAATCATACTAAACAAAGAAACTTAGAAGAAATGTTAACTAAAAATAAATATTTAATATTATATTTATGTCCATAATTTGTAAAATACATATGATCAAAGTCATAATATTTTCAATAAATATTTAGTATTGCTTATATTTTCAAGTATCAATATTTAGGATCCATTTGAGGCAGCTTATTTGGTGCGGTGGCGCTTTGAAAACGCACCTGACCTATTCGGGTAAACTACGTTTTGGCAGCTTATGCGTTTTCAAAACGCTGAAAACAACATTTTCACACCACACATGTTTAGGTATGGTGGCAGCTTTCTGACTGTAGTCTGGCTTTTCCAAAAAAATAAAAATTTGTAATTGCTACTGCACCTAGCTTATCAGCAGATTATTCAATAAGCTGCAGCTGCCCCAAACAGACCCTTAACCTCTACAGAAATGCAACTCTAAGCATAGTAAGGAACCTAGATCAAGAAACTCAAGATCTTGCCACAAAGCCAAAGCCATATTTAAAAAAAAAAAAATTGCAACTCTAAGCAGCATATTCACACTTCTCGCCAAAAAAGGGACTCCTAGGTTTAACTGAGCCTTATAAAGCCCATATTTTGAAGCAATAATTGCTCATAAATTCTTGAAGGGTCCATAGTCTACTAATGAGGGAGACTACCACAAAAAGCTTAATTACAGTAACACACATTTTCATCATTTATTATATGTAGGTGTATGACAAAAATATGTCAAACCGAATCTCCCTGAGAAACGACCTAAAATCAGGACAACCCGTAGCCCGAATGACCGACCCAATTTAGTTGACCGAGTTCATACCTAAAGATAATTAAGCTTAACCAGCCGAGTCAGAAAGCAGTCCGATGACAAATTCATACATATAAAATATATAACTTCATATATTATATCATCTCCCTTATAAATATTGTGATTCACGGACAGAATTCAACAGCAACTTAGTACCAGTTTTTCTCCGTCAAACTTTAGCATTTAATTTGCTCTGCCAAATCCAAGGATCATTAATCCAAGCTACAGAACACCGTCCTCCATTGTCATTTGGGCCCACATCTCTCTCTCCTCTCTCTCTCTCTCTCTCTCTCTCTCTCTCTCTCTGTGAGTTCAGTAGCAGTCAATATAAAAAGATTAGCTAGCATCAGGAGTGATGCAGAAATGATGAACGTATCCTTACTAAGGATCATAGAAATAAAAAAACCATTTTTGTTGATTGGCATTGTCAACTGTGGAGCGCTGGTTTCCTTTTCACCTTGTAACTTCAGCTTATCTTAATCAGATTTGTTAAAACTTATTAGTTAAATCACGTCCACGCATAAAACCACAACCATTCATGTCTCTTTCACATTTCTGATAGAGCTTTGTTAGGCTATGCTTTTGTTATTATCTTATGGCCAATATCAATATTCCCTACAATTCATATCTCATCAAGCCAAGCTTGCCTAAAGCTCAATTCACATGTATTAAAATCTTGTCCATAAGATATTCCTACCTCAATGATAGACAGTTAGAGCATTTAAATCAAAATACGTTTGACATGTTTGACTAAGAAATCATTATTTTTTAACATACTTAAAAATATCTAATAGTTATTTTGAGTATTTTTAAAAATATTTTAATTTATTTTTTAGAAACAAAAAATTTGAACATATAAAAAGCACGCTAAAGAAATATGAACTTATTTCATCAGACTCATGAAGTTGAATGCATCAATTATGGCTATTTGTCTAGAGAGCTTGACTACTCAGCCAGAGTATGTACACATTGTCCAACTAGATTGCTTGCTAAAAGAACTTACCCTCACTTTGAAACTCGCCTAAAGTTTCTGTTGAGTTGTTCACTAGATGCATAATTCATTCTCTACACTGCGATCTACACCAAATTCAATCTACAATTGCACTAGAAAGCCAATTTTGTTGATGTACTTGATGTTTGCCTATAAATATGAGGCCATTTGGCAAGCACTAACAAATCATGAGTAGAATTTTTTACATGACAATATTGATTCTAAGCATAAAATTTAACACACATTATCTCTATAGAATAATCTTAAGAATATTTATATCTTAACTACTTATTGCCAATTTGGTTTGACTTGCCCTTCTTGGTACATGTTGGGATGTAGAAACTTATACTTCTACTAGAGCTTCAATTAATTTGAAATCAAAATCATACCATGGAATAGGATTACACCGATTCAAAAATATAGAAAAACAAAATATCCGAATGAAAGCATGACAATAAATAATCCAAAAAAACACACTAGGATTTAACGTGGAAAAACCAGAGAAAGGAAATAAAAATCACGGAGCCACATCACCATGAAAATTTCAAAATGAAATTCAAAAAGATACTAATTACTCACTCATATCTCTCTACAATCGATGAAATCCTTTCATGACTTTCAAAAACACACTTATACTTACATGACTTTGCTCCAAACCTTTCCTCTCGATCTCACAAGAAAAAAATATGTTGAAATCCTTTTCTCTGACACGTTTCTAATTCACCAGAATTCTTATTGAAACACCTCTGTTGCTTATCCAACAGCTTCCTTGCCCTTGTGGGCGTTCTTCTAGGCTCCACACCTCATCAATCTTGCACTTCGCGGTTGAAAGTGCCCAACACTTAATCCACAAGATCTACACATCTATCTGTATCATCTTCATAATCACATATTATAGTGTGGCTTAACCCCAACTTTAACCTTCATGGACTCTAATTAAAGCCAAACATAGCTCCAATTTCTTGATAGTCACTACCTTCGTCAACATGTCCATAAGATTCTAAGCTTTGTATATCTTCTCCGAGAATAATTGCAAATCTTATGGGTGAAAGTGTATAAAGTGATACCTTAAGTGAATATGTTTTGTCCTAAGTTCTTATCCTGTCCCCGTACATCCTCATTTTATTAAATGTAATATCTTCGAACTTGATAAATTTCTGATTCTTATAATCCTAGAACTTATGCCCAAACTTATTTGAGTCATATCAAATGAAGGTGCACTTAGCAGATTGCGAGTCAAACTTATTTTTAGATCGTGCATCAACATGTACATATGAAAAACACTCTTATACTTTTAAATTTAACACACATTAACTCTATAGAATAATCTTAAGAATATTTATATCTTAACCACTTTTTGCCAATTTGGTTTGACTTGCCCTTCTTTGTACATGTTGGGATGTAGAAACTTATACTTCTACTAGAGCTTCAATTAATTTGAAATCAAAATCATCCCATGGAATAAGATTACACCGATTCAAAAATATCGAAAAAACAAAATATCTGAATGAAAGCATGACAATAAATAATCCAAAAAAACACACTAGGATTTAACGTGGAAAAACCCGAGAAAGGAAATAAAAATCACGGAGCCATATCACCAAGAAATTTTCACAATGAAATTCAGAAATATACTAATTACTCACTCAGATCTCTCTACAATCGATGAAACTTACATGACTTTGCTCCAAACCTTTCCTCTCGATCTCACAAGAAAAAAATATGTTGAAATCCTTTTCTCTGACACGTTTCTAATTCACCAGAATTCTTATTGAAACACCTCTGTTGCTTATCCAACAGCTTCCTTGCCCTTGTGGGCGTTCTTCTAGGCTCCACACCTCATCAATCTTGCACTTCGCAGCTGAAAGTGCCCAACACTTATCCATAAGATCTACACCTCTATATGTATCATCTTCATAATCACATATTATAGTGTGGCTTACCCCGACTTTAACCTTCATGGACTCTAATTAAAGCCAAAGATAGCTCCAATTTCTTGATAGTCACTACCTTAGTCAATATGTCCATAAGATTCTAAGCTTTGTATATCTTTTCCGAGAATAATTGCAAATCTTATGGGTGAGAGCGTATAAAGTGATACCTTAAGTGAATATATTTTGTCCTGAGTTCTGATCCTGTCCTCGTACATCCTCATTTTATTAAATGTAATATCTTCAGACTTGATAAATTTTTTATTCTTATAATCCTAGAACTTATGCCCAAACTTATTTGAGTCATATCAAATGAAGGTGCACTTAGCAGATTGCGAGTCAAACTTATTTTTGGATCGTGCATCAACATGTACATATGAAAAACACTCATATACTTTTAAATGAGATAGATTTACCACGTTCTCACTCCAAGTTTCTTCAATTAAGTCTTCCTCCAAAAATACTGATAGACTACAATTAAGCAGATAAGCAACGTTGTTTATTGCTTCAACCCAAAACTGTTTTTGACAATCCTACATGCAACTTCATGCTCTTGACATGCTCCGTGATTATTTTATTCATGCACACAGTCACATCATTCTGTTGTGGTGTCCTTTGGATAGTGAGTTCTTGCATGGAATGTAAGTGAGAAAACTTAACATATTTATTAATAATAGTAAGACATTAATATTTTAAAATTCACAAATAGCAATATAATGGTTTTTAAAAATTAAAACATAAATTAAAGAAAACAAAAAAATAGATATTAAAAATTTATATACTATGAAAAGCAAATAATGATTTATACCTTTCTTCTTTGTAGATATACAGTAAATATTGCATTTACCTTCTCCATGTTTCAAAAATTATTCTTCTCTCCTATTTCTTAATTAAGCTCTCAATTAATAAATTGTAGTTAATTAATTTCTAACAGCAAGGGAAGAAGACAAGTCTATATAATTTCAGAGGACTGATTATGATTAACTAACTAACATCAGCGGTGGCAATTAAGTATAATACTTTCAGGAAATATAGAAATTAAATAAATGAATAATAATGCTGATTATCCAACAGTAATATTAAATTTAATAAACTCTAATAAAAAATAATTAACAGGTAATTATTTTTCCCTTAAAAATATCACAATGGGGTTACGTTCCCTATTTATAGCCTTCAGAAGTTCAGTACTGTTCTGTCCCTCTCAATTGTAAGCAAGCAAATCACGTGCCAATCTCTTTTGCATTCCTATTATTGCATATTTGCATTTATATTTCTCATAAAATTAGTTATCATTTCTCCATAACAGTTAATATAACATATTATTTCACATCATTTTCACAGCACAAGTGGTCCTCCATTAGTTTGGAAACTCTGTCTCTCTCTCTCTTTCTCTCTCTATCTCTCTCTCTCTATCTATCTATAGTAAAAGGCCTCAGATCACAGAACAAAGTGATAGAGATCAGCTCCTTCAACACCAAGCACAGAAAGGAAGAAGAAAGGTAATCAACATAAACTCAAGCCATTTATCAATTAAATCTTCATAAAAATATGATTTTTATTTGATCCATGCATTAATTTCATCATACTAAGTAGATGAAAGGGCAGTTGGAGCTCAAAGAACTAAGCAATGATCAGTCATCTTCAGCTTGTTATGAGCATGAATCATCATCAGTTATGTGGATGTCATCAAAGATGAGAATTATGAGAAAGTTTGTGTGTTCAGAACAGAAAACATTAAGGAGGATTAGAAGAAGAAGAAGAAGGTGTCAGCAGATTCAAGATGATCAGAGGAAGGAAGGAAACAAAGATCAGAGCAGCTGTGAAAGCAGTAATAATGGAGGAATTAATAGGGTTTGCTCTGATTGCAGTACAACGAAGACACCCTTATGGAGGAGTGGACCTCTTGGCCCAAAGGTAGCTTATATAACCCTAAATTACTTGGCTTAAAGATAGCTGAAATAATAAAAATGTTTATTTATTTATTTATGAAGGAATGAGAGCTTGCTTTCTCCAATAAAATAAGGGGTATAGTAGGGTTTGAAGCTCCACTTTCAAAAAAAAAAAAAAAAATTATTAAAAATATTTCAATATATTTTATATTAAAATTGGAAAACAAATAACATTAGAGATTTTTTTTTGGGATATAAAATTATTATTTTTTAATTATTATTATTAATTTAGAAGGGGTTAACTATTTGGAAATATGCAATAATAAGCACTTTTTAAAATGTGGTTTGAAAAAATAAATTTTTTTTATAACTTCACATATCCTCTAACACTAATTTACTTTAATATCATTAACAAAATACCAAATTATATTCAATTAGAGATAAATTTGCCAACATGTAGACATATCTTACACTCTCTCTTTTTTATCATGACATGTTATATATAAAAACAGTGATAGATACATATTTAAAGAGAAGATCAAATGAATACTATATTTTAATGTAGCTTATTATTACATAAATATAATGTTGGAAATACACTTTTCACATGTAAATAATATTTTTATTTTGTCATTGAGACATTTCTCTACTGTTATTTACATGCAGTAAGAGTTTCTCAGGAAAATCACTCTGCACACAATTAAACTTGATGTATTAAGATGTACACTCATGCATTAGTTGTTTGCATTATGTGTCATTCTATGTGATTTTTTAGTGTTCATTCAATTAGATCAAATGTTGATATTGGTCTTCACATTTGTTAGTAATATTTAGAATGTTAGATGAATTCATTATGTATAGTATGTACAAGACATAAGTTGTTAAATAAAGAATTGTGCAAAATTTGTCATGAAATTTACTGAAATAATAAATTAAATAATAATATAGTTAGAGAAAAGAGTAGTGGTATTTATTGAAGATAAAATGAATTAAATAGAGTATGGTGTTTCAATATAGACAATAAGAATAGAAATTGCTCCGATTAAATTAACTAATAGATACAGTATGATAAGACAATTAGAAAATTGTAGGCTTAAAAAAAAACATGAATATATACTATTCAAAATGATACAGTAAGGATAGATTAAACCACAACTATATCCCTTAACATGAATGATTGAAAAATGAGAGTTTATTGAACAATATTCAATAAATTAAGTGAATATATGATGATGGTGATGATGATGATATCATTCAATATTAGTGTTAAACTTTCTCAAAAAGTACTAGGGGTGTGTAATTGAGTCAAGCCAACTAATGAGCTAGCTCATGAGCAAAGCTTGATGAGCTAGTAAGCCAAACTCATTGTTTACAAAAATTGTTAATATAAAATAGAGGAAAAATAATTAAAATTTAAGAAATTATCTTTACATTATTAAAAATGCTTAAATATAACATTTTATATTTTATATCAAATGATTGCTCATTCTATTTATCATGTTATTATAACACTAGTTTCAACTAATATTATTTTCTCTCTTTCATAATAAACAAGTCAGCCCAAAACTCATAGGACTAAACTCGATCTTAATCTCAAACTCAATTAATTAATCAATCTGAAGCCCAAACGGAAGGTGGCTCGAGCTCGACCCAACTCTTTCACACCCCTACAAAACACTAAACTCTCTCTTCCAAATATATCCATGTGATGCAGTCCCTTTGCAATGCTTGTGGAATAAAGCAAATGAAGGCTAGAAAAGCGATGTCATCAGCAGCACTGAGCGGCAAACTGCAGTATCCAGTGGTCCCCATCAAGCCTGAAAAGAACCAGTCATCGAAGGTAGATTGCAGCATCCCTTTCAAGAAGAGGTGCAGATTTGTGGCTACAGCTGAGGCTGCTCAGAGGAAGCTTTCATTTGAAGATATGCCAGTAGCTTTAAAGGAGAGATTGGTGGCTTTAAAGGGAGTATTTCCTCAGGATGAGAAAGACGCAGCCATTTTATTAATGGCTTTAGCTCATCGTGATTCATAAATTTATAATGTTTGTTTTGATGTTATGTACTGATTTAGGTGTTGGAGGTGTGAAGTTTAGAGAAGAGTGGAATAAGATGAGGAGAGGTTGTTTTTCTGTTTTTCTTTTCTTTTTTGTTGGAACGATTGAAGTAATTCGACTAAGGCTTGTTTACCAGCTTTACTTTATCATCTGAATATGTTTTTAATTTATTTTTTGCTATATATATATATGTATATACATAAATATATCAAGAAAGATCAAAAATCATATTGTTTCTTTTGTAATGAATCTGAATATATTAAGAATGATTGTATTAAATATCAAGCATATCACTTAAAAAAAGGTACACTTATCACTTTGGTTTGTTATGATCTTAGTTTAAGCGATTATTGCGTGCGGAGAATGCATGCAGAGCTGCGTGCGCTCCCCGATCACAGCCGCGCATGGCGGCTGTATGACAGTGGAACCTACTGTCATACAAACACGCTTTGTGGATAGGTTTTAGTAATATGTATTACTCTTATAAGTGTCTATGTGGTGTTGCCTGAATGATCAAAAATCAAATTAATGTTTAAGCAATGGAAAATCAGTTGAGGTTGAGGCTATAGAAAATTTTAAGTTCATATTATAGAGTGTAAATTATTTGAATTTAAAAGAGGCTGATGTTGCATAATCATTTAGACTACATTTTGTTTGTATTTCTACTTTAGACAAATTTGGATATTCTTGTTTATTTGGAAATGGTCAATTTAGTATTTATTTGAATTTAACCATATTGAGTTTAGCTCTTTATCATATCATTATAATATATGCTTAAGTAATGCAGATGTATTATTTAACCAAGTAAAACTTAGTTAAAATTCTTAAATGTGGATCAATGTCATGAACGAGAGATTAATTCCACAAAAGGCAATGACGTTTGGGATCTAGTTCTGTTACCTGATATCCAACAAAGGCAATGAAGTTTGGGATCCCGTTCTTTTAGAAAAATTATTCCATACGGATCGGACACTGCACGCAGCTTGCGTGCGGTGTCCGATCTGGACCGTACATCAACTGATCTACGGTCCTGATGTATTTCGGTGGGCCCCACCTAATTTTTTTTTCTTTTTTAAAAAAAATGGAAATAATCCTGACCGTAGATCACCGTGATCACCGTGATCTACGATCAGGATCGGACACCGCATGCAGAGATGCATGCGGTGTCCGTATGCAATAATTTCTCGTTCTTTTACCTGATCTCCAACAAAAGCAATGAAGTTTGGAATGTCAAAAAGTATTTTAAAGTCATATGCAACTAAAATGGATGTGTAAAAATAAAAATTTTAAATGGTGATATTAATGAAATAATTTACATGAAGCAACCAGAAAACTTTGAATTAAGCGACCTAATGAATATAATTTGCAAACTAAAGAAATCTATTTATAGGCTCAAGCAAGCTTCTCGTCAGTGAAACTTGAAATGAAGGATCTTGATAATTTATTTTTGATCTTAGGTAGAAAAATATATCATGATCGCTCTTAGGATGTACTTGGTTATCACAAAAGAGTTACATTAAAAAAAGTACTTAAAAGATTTGGAATGCAAAATTGTAATTCATTTGACACTCCTATTACTATGGGAGACAAATTAAGTCTCAATTAGTATGTTAAAAGTAATCTTAATGTTAAAGAAATGCAAAAGATTCTCTATTCATCAGCGATTGGAGTCTATTTTATGCTCAAGTTTGTACATAACTAAATATAGCACATAATGTTGGATTTCTAGATAGATACTTGAGTTATCCTTGGATTGATCATTGGAGAGCGGCTAAATGAGTTAAGAGATATTTACAAAGAATAAAGGATTACATGCTTGCATATAGAAAATCAAACCAATTGGAGAGCATTGGATATTCAAAGTCATATTTTGCTAACTGTCAAGACAATCAAAAATTTGCATCATGCTCTATTTATTTTCTTGCTAAAGGAGTCTTTTCCTACAAGAGTGCAAAATAGACTCTTAAAACTTCTACCATTACAATAGATTTTATAGAATATTTTGAGACTTCCAACCATATAATATGGCTAAAAAATTTTTATAGTGTGTTATGAATTTTAGAAGAAATTTAAAAATCATTAAAAATTATTTTATGAAAATATATCAACAATTATATATTCTAAGAACAATAGGAGTGCATCAAAATTGAAGCAAATAGATATCAAGTTCTAAGTTTTAAAAGAATGAATTCAAAGTGGAGAGATGTCTATAGAGCATATTAGTACTGACCCCATGATTACAAATCTGTTAACTAAAGGTCTTTCACCTAAAGTCCTTCATGAGTGCATTGCTAGTTGTTTGTCGTATCATTTAAAGATACGTGCATTTAGTTGATCTCACTAAAGAATAAAATTGGACCAATTGAAAAGAGACATGTTTAGATCACATTACATTTAATTTTTATGCTACACATTCATATTTGATCTATATCATTTGGTTATATTGATATATATGAAAATTTTATGGAATTAATTATGCTAAATCTAAAAAAAATTGTTTTGATCCTATATTGATGGATTTAACTATATTACTATTCTTCTCAAGGGAAAGAATATTGGATTGGAAGATTTACAACCCAAGGTTTTCCTCCTCTCATATATTATAGTTCATTTTTGTATTAGTTTATTTATTTTTATTAGTGAATTTCATATCTTCAGTATATGGTTCTCTCTTTGGATTTATTTAAAATTTTATCTAATATACTCTACAATCATATAATTGAAATCTCTTTTTATAATCATATGTGTTTATTATATTTCTACTTGTATAATTGTCTATATGTTTTACTAACCAAAGAATATTTAATTTGAAAATTCACATTATAAATCATTATAAGTGAACTTTTAATAAACCAAAAAGAGCCAATGGTTATCCCAAACCCCCCTTAATTGTTATATTTCTAATCCAAATTCAACCTAAATATTTTGAATCCCCCAATTGCCAATCCAAATTAAACCTAAATCTTCTAATGATTGAACCGCTCCAATGCTTCAGATAGGACCATCAAGCTTGACACCACTAATAGTGTAAGTCATATGATCATAATGACTATCAATCATCATTTAACATTCTCTTTGATGTGGAATCAATAAATTTTTATCCTCAATCATGAATCTTAAGGTAATTTTAAACAATAAATATACCAAACCCAAATACACTATCATTCAATATCTCTATTTCATTAAGCTTAAAGTCAAACTAACTGTCTCAACAAGGCAAACTCAATGATATCAAAATTGGGTTGATATGGTTACAATCATCAAGTTCATTTAGATTTTAAAACACATTTTGAGGTTTTGAAGCGTTGTACTCCAAATACAGAGTAATGAATGACATCTTATTGAAGACTTGACAATAACTTATGGCCTTTGTAGCCACCAATCACCATTGACCACTAATCGCTGACAGTTGTCGATCTCCGTCGGTCGTCCCCTGCTTGCTACCATCGGCAAACATTGCTTGATAGCAATGTATCCCAAATACGGTGTAATGTTGTATACAAAATGTGGTGCATCAAATAATGTTGTATTGATGTCCCAGTGATAACTTCTGGCTACTATAATTGCCAATTAACATCGAAAACTAATTGACAGCCACCGTCGATCAATGTCGGTCATCTTAGCTCACTAATAATGTATATAGAATACGAAGTAATAATGTATCATGAACATGTTATAAAAAAGTATCCTCAATATGGTTTAATGATATGTCTCGAATACAGTGTAATGATATATCCCAAACACAATGTAACAAATAACCCAGTACTGAAGTCTTTACGATAAATTTGACCTATATAGTCGCCGACCATCATCGAACACCATCTACCAGCCACATTAAACGACCACTGCTTGTTGTCCTTGCATGCTGTCAACAAAATACATTCTTTGATAAAAAAATAAAGAAAAAAAAAACATGCTTTCGATCTTATTTATATTTTGTTGACAAACAAGTTTCTAATGATATAGTAACTAGACGTTATTCTGAGACGGCACAAACATTACAAAAAAGAAAATAATAGCCGTTAATACTGTGGCAATGAGACAGTCAGCTCCTTACTACAACTGTACAAATTTGTCCTCCGTTTAGACTAACAATATAGGACCAGCATCTGCCCCACATGTCAGATCAAACTGACAGGAAAACACTTTTTAGTGAAAGAATTGCAATTATGTTTGCTACAATTACACACAACTCATCTGATTTTTGTTATTTACAAATCAATCATTCTCACGCACATTCTCATTCGACCATTTTTTAAAAGTCACTCAAATATCAAAACTCACGATAAAATTCTAACTTTTATTTATAATTTCTACTAAATTATCAATAATTTGATCATGACACATGTAAATACATCGATTCAGTAGTTCAAAAATGTCACCTAAATAATTAATTATAAATATCAATATTTTGAATAATCTGTGTAATCATCCCTCGTAATAGTAATAAATATAGCTCATTTTGGTAGACCGGTTTGGACCATACCAATCATTTTAGGAACTTACATGTACAATTTGTTCAATTTTCAATTAAAGTTACTTAAAATTCTAAAATAATAAACATGACATTACTTTTATTATTTAAAGAAAGATTTTCATTTATACCGCTCAATTTGCAATCTAAACTTCAATGTTTACATACATATCACATTATTCATCAAAAACATGTATTTCAAATGTCTCCAAATAATGGCTTACTTAATAGATTATCAACTTCATTTATATTCATTACTTTTTAACTAACATTTAAACTTCGATATTAATTTATATAAAATATAAAATTTTAATGTCATCAAAATACAATTAATTTTAATTATTTCTTAAAATAAAACATACTTTTTATGTGCATATTATAATGTAATTATGGCACTAAAATATTATATAAAAAAAAAATCAAAGTTTAGGTTTTAGATATTTAAATACAAGAAAAAAATCTGTAAATCACCATTTTTTTTTTTAAAGGGTGATCAATTAAAACACAATGGCAAACCTTGTGGGATGTATATGAAAAGATAAAGCACTAGTTTTGAAAAGAATAGATAATGGCATAATACATCATAACCTTTACAATCAGACATGCATAATTAGGAGTGTAACTCAGTCGAGCGAACTCGTGAGTTAGCTCAGACTCGACAACTTGAGACGCGGCTCTAGAGCTCAGCTCGATTAGCTAACAACCAAGCACAAAATTATAGCATTTGTCTTCAAAAATGCCAGCACGATGAGTTACATTTCAGAGATATGAAATGAAAATAAAGATTTTCAGGTCAAAATCATCATCTTAAAAAGCCAGCATTTTTATCCCTGATAAAATGCATATTTCCCTTGCCCAACTTAAAATGTTTCACACAACTGTTTCAGTGAGTCATAGGAAAAGCTCTGTTGAATTAATATATATATATATATATGTATATTTTACACTAATAATAAAAACATGAGACAGATAATTGCAATATTGTTTCTGCTAAACAATTGCAGAAGACCCCTTTTGAGTCAATACAACCTATCTATGAGGTCTGAAAGAGTAAAATATAATACACATTACTCTTTAAACAATAAAGACTAGTTGTTTGGGTCTAGACTGCTTGGGTGAGAGCAGTCCCTTCCGAATGACAATTAGTTCCATGGGCGGCCTCCACCGAAACCCCTACCTCTATCGCGGCCACCTGATGAAGCAAAAGATGTTCAATATGAGCGCAAAGGCGACGTTTTGACGATTAAATATTTTGGGGCATTTACATGCATACCATAATTCCTATGTATTTACATATCTGACACTTAAAATTTGCTTTCTACATTTATATCTCCAAATCTTTAATATCACATAAAAAATACCACTATTTTAACATTTCAAAAAGTGAAATGCAGCTTTTCATGCATAGATAAGGAGGCATACATGTAAAAATTGAAGTTTTAGATGTTTGATTATGTAGATACATAGAAATTGAGGGGTATGTATTTAAATCTTCCTAAAAATTTCTGAGAAGATGAAAAAAATAGAAGGATTGAAATTTTCAAATGACTACTTTTAGATTTATGATCAATAGATCATTGGAATTTCAATCCAAACAGAGCAAGAACATGAAAAGATTCATAATAAAGTGACTTCATTTAAGAGAAAAAAAAAGTAGGTTTATGATAAACTAAATTCATTTAGGTGAAAAGACACAGTAATCTGTAGAAACCTTATGTAGGTATCAGAGAACCATGTGCTACTCAAGAGGAAAATGTGTTAAAATAAATAAATAAATAAATAATTTTAAAATATTGCTTATAATCTGGCTTTATTTCATAGGAGAATACTTTTTACTTAGAAAAATGCTTCCCATATGTCTAACATTTAATAATTATTCTACAAACTAATCTAACACCTGATGTTTGTTGTTACAAGTTGAGCAATGAAGCTAAGAAAAAAAGGGAATTTACATAAATACCCCCCAATTCCATGAATTTATATATCTAACACCTAAATTTTGCTTTTGACATTTATACCACCCAAAGCTTTCATAGTGAAATACACCATTTTAACTTTTAAAAAGTGAAATACACCTTCCATGCATAAGTAAGGTGGTCTGTAAGTAAAAAAATTAAATTTTTAGGTGTTAGATATGTAAATACATAAGAATTGAGTGGTATGTACGTAAATCTAACAAAAAATAGTACCTTTGCTGTTGAAATTTAGTCATTAATACCTGGGTTGCTAGCCATGAAGACTAATAGCTAAGTTGTCAGAAATATGGCAAGTTCTATCTTAGTTATTTGGAAGATTTACATACATAACACTAAATTCCTATGCACATCATATCTAACACTGAAACTTCAATTTTTACATACATGCCGCCACCAGACTTATCTATGAATGGTGTATTTAACTTTTTAAAATTTTAAAAAGTGACATTTTTGATGTGATATGAAAGATTTGAGTGATATAAATGTAAAAAGTAAAGTATTGGTGTTAGATATGTAAATAAATAGGAATTGGGTGGTACGCATGCAAATATCGCAGTTTATTTTTACTTGCAAATGGCACAGACTATTTGTTCTTGCATACAAAATTTAGAGAACTTGACATAAAAAACGTGTCACGCTATAAATTGGGAAAGGCTCAAAAGCGTTTGGGAGGTTTACCTCCAGGCAGAGGTGGAGGGGCGCCTCGGCCCATGGAAGCAAGTTCAGGGCAAACCTTCTGTCCAGCCTCCTGGAGTATGTTAATGAGATCTTTTGCAAATCTGGCATTCGCTGCTGTGAAAAAAGTGTATGCTGTTCCTTTAGATCCAGCTCGCCCTGTTCGTCCTATACGATGAACATAATCCTCTAAAGATCCAGGAAAATCGTAATTTATTACATATTTCACATCCTTTACATCTGTCAACAAAATTTTAAAAAGAAAAAAAAATTAATAACAAAAGGCAAGCCATATCCTGTATTAGAGACATTAGGTATGCATAAATATAGAAAAAAGTAAGGGGCATTCACATGCATACCAGCCAATCCTTACATATCTAAAACCTATACATTGTTTTTTACATTAACATCACCAAAATCTTTTACAAATCACATCAAAAATACCATCATTTTAACTTTTAAGAAGTGAAATATAATTTTTCATGCATAAAAAAGGTGGTATGCATGTATGTAAAAGCTGAAGTTTAGATTTTAGATGTAAATATATAGGAATCGAGTGCTATGTATGTAAATCTTACAAAAATAAAAATAAAAAATAAAAAATAAAAGTACCCAAACCACGAGCAGCAACATCAGTGGCCGTCATTATGGGACTTTTTCCAGCTTTAAACTCCGAGAGAACCCAATCCCTCTCAGCTTGACTCTTGTCTCCGTGGATTGAGAGAGCAGGCCAACCATCAGTCCGTAGCTGACGCGTGATTTGGTCGCAACCCTTTTTGGTGTCGAGGAATATCAATATCCGGCTTCCATCCATAATATCTTCCAGTAACTTGACTAATCTGTAAAAAATAAAAAATAAAAAATTGCGATGTAAGGAGGGACAATTGTGGTATTTTGAAGGATGTCCTTAAAGGGTGTCCTACTTGTTATATTTCTGAGTCTCTGTTACAATCTCTACATGCTGGCGAATAGCATGATTAGCTTTCAAGTCAGCAGAACCAATAATCACCTGTTGATATCGAGCCGATTCTGTCAGATGTGATAGAGATGAACGAACCCACCTTTGAACTGCTTGGTCACAATTCTTACCTTGTAGGGATTGTAAAGGAACTGTTTAGCAAGTTGTTCGACTTCTTTGGGCCAAGTAGCACTCCAATAAAGAGTTTGACGGTCAGGTCGAATCTATAAAAAAAGAGAAAGTAGGATAAATTCAAAGAGAAAAAAGAAAAATTATAATTATGATTTTTGAACAATGTTTAATCCACCTTAAAGAATATATTGAGGATGTTTGTCTGATGAAGAAGACATTTGATCGATTAATTGTACTTAAAGGCTAAATTAAATTAGTATTTATTATCAGTGCTGCTTAAGTCATCAATACAATTGGGTTGATGTTAAACAGTCCTGTGAAGGATTCCCTATCAAAAAATGAAACTTTTGCCTCGGTTTTTTGAATTAATGAATGAATATGGACTGAAATTCATTTCCGCAAACCATAGCCATCAGATCCCCTTTCACGTATCCTTCTTCACCTCATTCTTGATCTCCTCCCCCACAATCCGACCATTCAACACTATTTATCTCCTTCCTTCCGCATTGTTATTTTGTGCCATTTAGATATCAAAGACTTCCCCAACCAATCTCACCTTCGAGCATATCCCACTCGCAGACCACTCATACCCTCCAGTGTGCTAAATCACAGGCCGTTCACCCAAAATCTGTCCAGAGATGGCAATTATCCATTACAAACAAGTTTTAATAATCTGATTGAACCCGAGGGTGTATAAGAAGGATTTGATTTTCGCATACTGGACAATGAATTACCCAAACCTATATATATTTTCAGATTAAGATAAAAATTAACAGTTATTACTTATGATAAAATCAACCATGCATTAGAATAAGGCAACAATAATATCTTTTACACTATCAGCATTATATGCATAACTCAGTCATCATAATTTTACATGTCAATCCTAATCATAACTCGCTCACAACTTCTGCAGATTTTTTGTTGCACTTAAATAAAATTCAACACAGCTCATCATCACTGTCCACTAAATGGATAAGTTCAAGCTAATTCCAATCCTTCCCGGCCACCAAAAACTATTTCACAACTTCTTCCACCTTTCCTTTAGATAGAAACTTGAGCTCAAATAATAACCATTTAGACAACCACTACAAAATTCATTGACATTTAAGCGCTAGAATGACCCTGCTATACTATTTAGGGACCAAAGACTTAAGAAGGTCGTGTTTCAGGACAAAAGTAGCTTTTATTGACGCTCCAGTTACGTATAAACCTTAATTGATACTTTTAGATTAAACTTACGTTGATTGGTAAATCTATTTTAAGCATTGGAGCAGCGCTCAGAAAAATCCATGTGCTTGTGAAGCTTAAATGAATTATCTCTACTTCATCAAGAGAGTCAGCTCGTGATAGAATATTAATTTATTAACATGAAAACAGTTGCAAAAATTAAAGTTCATAGTATTTGAAAGTTAAAGCTTCTGTGATTTTTATTTCTAGTGTCATCATAATAATTCGATCAAACCATTCCATTTCAATTGAATTTCATGTTAGTTACTTTACCTTGTACATATAGCATATAAATTTTATCTCATTACATATAAATAGTACATATCATCTTGATCATAGAACTTACAAACTCTGTTTTAAAAGGCATTTATGGGGGCACACCCCAGGGTGAGGCATAAGCCTATTCGCTCCAAGCACATGAGGGGGTCGTCACAGGGCGTACGCCCGGGAGAGCCCAGAGCACAATTTGCGCCTCATGGGGCATACGCCCCATCTATTAATCAAATAAAAAGGAAAAAAAAACCCTAATTATTTATACTTACTCAATCCATGCTGATCCAAGGTCTCCCCACACGGTCGATCTCCCGCACCCTCTGCTTCCTCCCTCTCATGCAGACACAGAAGAACTAGCCACCATTTGCTTGGTCACTCCCACAGTAGACAATCGCGTTGTCTGCTTCATCACGCATAAAGGAGCGTCTGCTTGGCCTGCTTCGTCTGCCTCAACGTGCACGCAAACGATCCCGCCGCACCCGCGCTCTCCCGCGGGCTCAACCCGATTCATTTGATTAGAGGTTTATACTGTTTCATAATTTTTATTATTTTACACAGCAGCTATAGTGAATTCACTGTAGCTACAAAAATTTCACTGTAGCTACAGTAAACCACAGATCTTTTTCAAGTTTGCAATTTGCTAGAGTCGGATTTTGATTTTTTTTTATGCACAAATAGTTTATTTTTTTCTCTTAATATTTATACTTCTTATTTTTTTCTCTTAATATTTATACTTCTTATTTTTTTTTATACCGTGAGAATTACACCTGACGCCTTGGGGCTTACGTCACGCCCCATAACAGCTAAAATACCCCACCCAATGCCCACGCCTTTTAAAACATTGCTTATAAAAGCCAAAAGAACTTAGATCTAGTAGACTAAATAAATGTGCGTTCAACAAAATAATAACTAAATTTGTAGAACTAAACATTGAATTTAGTGTTTAAGATAGGAAAAATATCTAGTAAGAAAGCATCATATACGTTTTCTTAACAAATATGTTATACATAATCATACTAGTATAAATGATGTGGAAAATTATCAAAAACATCATCAGAGGCATAGTCATTAAGTCAAGTTCATGTGCACCTAGGAGATTATACAACAACAACAACAACAAGAAGAAAGCCTTAATCCCACTACGTGGGGCAGCTACATGAATCTTTTTTTTCCATTGCGTCCTATTTAGTGTCATATTTTCATTTAGTTCTAGTAAATTAAGATTATTTTTAATACAATAAGTCCAAGTCTTCCTAGGTCTACCTCTGCCTTTCTTAACACAAGTCGAATCTAAAACATCTACTCTCCTGATCGGATCAAAAAATGGTCGACGTTTAATGTGACCAAACCATCTAAGACGACTTTCTCTAATTTTGTCTGTCACAGGAGCTACACCAACCCTATCACGAATATATTCATTCCGCATTTTGTCTCTAAGTGTAAAGCCACTCATCCACCTAATCATTCTCATCTCGGCAACACTTAACTTATTATTATGCTTCTCTTTTAAAGGCCAACATTCAGCGCCATAGAGCATTGCAGGTCTCACCACCATCTTATAAAATTTTCCTTTCAGTCTAAGCGGTACTTTTCTATCACACAAAAGGCCCGAAGCATTCCTCCACTTCAACCAATCAACTTGAATTCTACTATTAACATCCCCATCTATATCACCATCGCTTTGAACAACAGACCCAAGATATCTAAATCGTTCACACTTTTTAATAATTTGATCACCCAAAGTCACACTTCTGTCACTAGAGATTATGAAGTGTGTTATTTAGGATTTTTTTTTCTTGTGACTTATAAATACACATGCTTTTCAATTATGTGTAATGCTTGTCATTATCATGCTAATCATGTGTTGTACCAGTATCTTGAGTTCAGAGCATGTTGTAGTGGAAACCAAGCCCAATCCATTCTCTGACATTAGCCATCAATTGAGCAATGTGGGACACATTTTGGCCTTCTTAGCTCATGGAAATATATACATCATCATTTTTCAATAACAACTCATCTTTCACCTCACTGACACACTAACGATACTTAGCTGCCACTCCCCTCACTCTTCCATCATTGTTTTATGACAAACCTTGGAGTTCTCCCCTCANCATAATCCTCTAAAGATCCAGGAAAATCGTAATTTATTACATATTTCACATCCTTTACATCTGTCAACAAAATTTTAAAAAGAAAAAAAAATTAATAACAAAAGGCAAGCCATATCCTGTATTAGAGACATTAGGTATGCATAAATATAGAAAAAAGTAAGGGGCATTCACATGCATACCAGCCAATCCTTACATATCTAAAACCTATACATTGTTTTTTACATTAACATCACCAAAATCTTTTACAAATCACATCAAAAATACCATCATTTTAACTTTTAAGAAGTGAAATATAATTTTTCATGCATAAAAAAGGTGGTATGCATGTATGTAAAAGCTGAAGTTTAGATTTTAGATGTAAATATATAGGAATCGAGTGCTATGTATGTAAATCTTACAAAAATAAAAATAAAAAATAAAAAATAAAAGTACCCAAACCACGAGCANCATAATCCTCTAAAGATCCAGGAAAATCGTAATTTATTACATATTTCACATCCTTTACATCTGTCAACAAAAATTTAAAAAGAAAAAAAAAATTAATAACAAAAGGCAAGCCATATCCTGTATTAGAGACATTAGGTATGGGTAAATATAGAAAAAAATAAGGGGCATTCACATGCATACCAGCCAATTCTTACAATCTAAAACCTATACATTGTTTTTTACATTAATACCACCAAAATCTTTTACAAATCACATCAAAAATATCATCATTTTAACTTTTAAGTAGTGAAATATAATTTTTCATGCATAGAAAAGGTGGTATGCATGTATGTAAAAGCTGAAGTTTGGATTTTAGGTGTAAGTATATAGGAATCGAGTGCTATGTATGTAAATCTTACAAAATAAAAAATAAAAAATAAAAAAGAAAAGTACCCAAACCACGAGCGGCAACATCAGTGGCCGTCATTATGGGACTTTTTCCAGCTTTAAACTCCGAGAGAACCCAATCCCTCTCAGCTTGACTCTTGTCTCCGTGGATTGAGAGAGCAGGCCAACCATCAGTCCGTAGCTGTCGCGTGATTTGGTCGCAACCCTTTTTGGTGTCGAGGAATATCAATATCCGGCTTCCGTCCATAATATCTTCCAGTAACTTGACTAATCTGTAAAAAATAAAAAATAAAAAATTGCGATGTAAGGAGGGACAATTGTGGTATTTTGAAGGATGTCCTTAAAGGGTGTCCTACTTGTTATATTTCTGAGTCTCTGTTACAATCTCTACATGCTGGCGAATAGCATGATTAGCTTTCAAGTCAGCAGAACCAATAATCACCTGTTGATATCGAGCCGATTCTGTCAGATGTGATAGAGATGAACGAACCCACCTTTGAACTGCTTGGTCACAATTCTTACCTTGTAGGGATTGTAAAGGAACTGTTTAGCAAGTTGTTCGACTTCTTTGGGCCAAGTAGCACTCCAATAAAGAGTTTGACGGTCAGGTCGAATCTATAAAAAAAGAAAAAGTAGGATAATTCAAAGATAATAAAGAAAATTTATAATTATGATTTTTGAACAATGTTTAATCCACCTTAAAGAATATATTGAGGGTGTTTGTCTGATGAAGAAGACATTTGATCGGTTAATTGTACTTAAAGGCTAAATTAAATTAGTATTTATTATCAGTGCTGCTTAAGTCATCAATACAATTGGGTTGATGTTAAACAGTCCTGCGAAGGATTCCCTATCAAAAAATGAAACTTTTGCCTCGGTTTTTGAATTAATGAATGAATGTGGACTGAAATTCATTTCCGCAAACCATAGCCATCAGATCCTCTTTCACGTATCCTTCTTCACCTCATTCTTGATCTCCTCCCCCACAATCCGACCATTCAACACTATTTATCTCCTTCCGCATTGTTATTTTGTACCATTTAGATATCAAAGACTTTCCCAACCAATCTCACCTTCGAGCATATCCTACTCGCAGGCCACTCATACCCTCCAGTGTGCTAAATCACAGGTCGTTCACCCAAAATCTGTCCAGAGATGGCAATTATCCATTACAAACGAGTTTTAATAATCTGATTGAACCCGAGGGTGTATAAGAAGGATTTGATTTTCGCATACTGGAAAATGAATTACCCAAACCTATATATATTTTTAGATTAATATAAAAATTAACAGTTATAACTTATGATAAAACCAACCATGCATTAGAATAAGGCAACAATAATATCTTTTACACTATCAGCATTATATGCATAACTCAGTCATCATAATTTTACATGTCAATCCTAATCATAACTCGCTCACAACTTCTGCAGATTTTTTGTTGCACTTAAATAAAATTCAACACAGCTCATCATCACTGTCCACTACATGGATAAGTTCAAGCTAATTCCAATCCTACCCGGCCACCAAAAACTATTTCGCAACTTCTTCCACCTTCCCTTCAGATAGAAACTTGAGCTCAAATAATAACCATTTAGATAACCACTACAAAATTCATTGACATTTATGCACTAGAATGACCCTGCTATACTATTTAGAGACCAAAGACTTAAGAAGGTCGTGTTTCAGGACAAAAGTAGCTTTTATTGACGCTCCAGTTACGTATAAACCTTAATTGATACTTTTAGATTAAACTTACGTTGATTGGTAAATCTATTTTAAGCATTGGAGCAGCGCTCAGAAAAATCCATGTGCTTGTGAAGCTTAAATGAATTATCTCTACTTCATCAAGAGAGTCAGCTCGTGATAGAATATTAATTTATTAACATGAAAACAAATGCATAAATTAAAGTTCATAGTACTTGAAAGTTAAAGCTTCTGTGATTTTTATTTCTAGTGTCATCATAATAATTCGATCAAACCATTCCATTTCAATTGAATTTCATGTTAGTTACTTTACCTTGTACATATAGCATATAAATTTTATCTCATTACATATAAATAGTACATATCATCTTGATCATAGGACTTACAAACTCTCTTTTAAAAGGCGTTTATGGGGGCACACCCCAGAGTGAGGCATAAGCCTATTCGCCCCAAGCACATGAGCGAGGGGTCACGGGGCGTACGCCCGGGAGAGCCCGAAGCGCAATTTGCGCCTCATGGGGCATACGCCCCATCTATTAATCAAATAAAAAGGAAAAAAAAACCCTAATTCTTTATACTTACTCAATCCATGCCAATCCAAGGTCTCCCCACACAGTCGATCTCCCACATCTTCTGCTTCCTCCCTCTCATGCAGACACAGAAGAACTAGCCACCATTTGCTTCGTCCCTCCCACAGCAGGCAATCGTGTTGTCTGCTTCATCACGCATAAAGGAGCGTCTGCTTGGCCTGCTTCGTCTGCCTCAACATGCACGCAAACGATCCCGCCGCACCCGCGCTCTCCCACGGGCTCAGCCCGATTCATTTGATTAGAGGTTTATACTGTTTCATAATTTTTATTATTTTACACAGAAGCTATAGTGAATTTACTGTAGCTACAGTAAATCACAGATTTTTTTCAAGTTTGCAATTTTCTAGAGTCAGATTTTGATTTTTTTCTCTTAATATTTATATTTCTTACTTATTTTTATATCATGAGAATTACACCTGACACCTTGGGGCTTACGTCAAGCCCCATAACAGCTAAAATACCCCGCCCAATGCCCACGCCTTTTAAAACATTGCTTATAAAAGCCAAAAGAACTTAGATCTAGTAGACTAAATAAATGTGCGTTCAACAAAATAATAACTAAATTTGTAGAACTAAACATTGAATTTAGTGTTTAAGATAGGAAAAATATCTAGTAAGAAAGCATCATATACGTTTTCTTAACAAATATGTTATACATGATCATACTAGTATAAATGATGTGGAAAATTATCAAAAACATCATCAGAGGCATAGTCATTAAGTCAAGTTCATGTGCACCTAGGAGATTATACAACAACAACAACAACAAGAAGAAAGCCTTAATCCCACTACGTGGGGCAGCTACATGAATCTTTTTTTTCCATTGCGTCCTATTNATGAATCCTTTTTCTCCATTGCGTCCTATTTAGTGTCATATTTTCATTTAGGTCTAGTAAATTAAGATTATTTTTAATACAATAAGTCCAAGTCTTCCTAGGTCTACCTCTGCCTTTCTTAACACAAGTCGAATCTAAAACATCTACTCTCCTGATCGGATCAAAAAATGGTCGACGTTTAATATGACCAAACCATCTAAGACGACTTTCTCTAATTTTGTCTGTCACAGGAGCTACACCAACCCTATCACGAATATATTCATTCCGCATTTTGTCTCTAAGTGTAAAGCCACTCATCCACCTAATCATTCTCATCTCGGCAACACTTAACTTATTATTATGCTTCTCTTTTAAAGGCCAACATTCAGCGCCATAGAGCATTGCAGGTCTCACCACCGTCTTATAAAATTTTCCTTTCAGTCTTAGCGGTACTTTTCTATCACACAAAAGGCCCGAAGCATTCCTCCACTTCAACCAACCAACTTGAATTCTACTATTAACATCCCCATCTATATCACCATCGCTTTGGACAACGGACCCAAGATATCTAAATCGTTCACACCTTTTAATAATTTGATCACCCAAAGTTACACTTCTGTCACTAGAGATTATGAAGCGTGTTATTTAGGTTTTTTTTTTTCTTGTGACTTATAAATACATGTGTTTTGCAATTATGCGTAATGTCACGTCATTATCATGCTAAGCATGTGTTGTACTAGTATCTTGAGTTGAGAGCATGTTGTAGTGGAAACCAAGCCCAATCCATTCTCTGACATTAGCCATCAATTGAGCAATGTGGGACACATTTTGACCTTCTTAGCTCATGGAAATATATACATCATCATTTTACAATAACAACTCATCTTTCACCTCACTGACACACTCACGATACTTAGCTGCCACTCCCCTCACTCTTCCATCATTGTTTTATGACAAACCTTGCAGTTTTCCCCTCCATTAAGCATTTGATTATAAAACTAGCTTGAAATTCTGTAAAATATTCTTCAAACTCTGCAAATCATTATTTCGTCCCTATTTCAAGCATGGCTTTGGAGTTCCCTTGTCATTAACATAAATGCTGCACTTGTACCATATATGGAGCTAACTTTTGTTAAATAAAATTTAGCCTTGGCATTACAAACTACTTTCTTAAGAGATTTTAAGCAATTTTACCATGACAAAGAAGTATTTAAAGTAAATGGATTCGATAAATCCAAAAATGATTACCCAGATTGCTAAACTTATCAAATCTATGAATCCTTGACTTTTGAGGCCCCAACCCCAGCATGAATTTTCACATGTGAAATGGATTCCTCTTTACATCTTTAAAATGTGATTAACTCTTTTCTCAGAGATTTTCGTTAAAGAGTTCCATTCAGGTGGAGCATCCAGTCATATTAATCATAACGAGAAAATTGGCATGATTGAAGATTGGCTCTTTTTGCNATTCGATAAATCCAAAAATGATTACCCAGATTGCTAAACTTATCAAATCTATGAATCCTTGACTTTTGAGGCTCCAACCCAGCATGAATTTTCACATGTGAAATGGATTCCTCTTTACATCTTTAACTCTTTTCTCAGAGATTTTCGTTAAAGAGTTCCATTTAGGTGGAGCATCCAGTCATATTAATCATAGCGAGAAAATTGGCATGATTGAAGATTGGCTCTTTTTGTCAAGCCTCGAGAAGGATGGAACGTGAATTGTTACAAAATGATGCAACCAGCATGTACACTCCTTTGCACATTTCTCGTTGAGCCTTAAAGGATCTTAGTACAGATTTCAATCACAGATTTTTCTGCAAAGCTCAAAAATGTGACTCCATCATATTAGTCAATGATTGATTCTCCAATATGGCGCAATTTATTCCGTTTTAAAAAACTCTAAATGCATCACAAATTGCTTCTTTCCTTTAGGTTGTACAGCTTCATAGTTTACCCAAAATCATTACCTCCGATCGAGATATTCAGTTTATGAGTTACTGTTAAAATACCATTTCGAACATACAAACTTAACTCCTATTTTCCATAATTTATCACCCACGCGCAAATGGTCAAAGGTTATGAATAGAAGTTTAGGTCATCTACTTAGATGCCTAGTCATTTACCATAAATCCAACTGTGATTTAGTTCTCCCCACTATTGAATTTGTTGAAAATAGCTCCATTAATAACTCAACTTGCATAAGCCACCCTTTTCACATCAGGATAGTATAGGAGTCAAGAAAATCAATTGACCTCAATGAACTAATGGTTGCACAAAGGTTTAGTGATTTTGCATGTGTTACCATGAACTTAATGATGAATTTTGAAGTGCATTTAAAAATAATTAAAATAATAGAATGGATGCTAATTCACACGAACAACATATTGTTTTCAATGAGGGCATGATATTTGTAAATGTTATGTAAAGAGATTTTCCACAATCATTCTTAAAATGTTAAAGTCCTAGAAAATCTAGTACTCATGAAATTATGAAGAAAATTAATGAAAATGTAAACATAGTAGAACTTCGTAAAGAAGTTGGAACTTTTGTAGTATTCAACATGAACTTACCATGAAATTTTGGCTAAGCAACAAACACGCATGTTCTCATTACTATCAATTATGACATACAAGTTCATACCAGTGCATCCACTCCATAAATGTCACCATTGCTACTACCACCAAACCTTCATCTAAAGTAAAATTGGCCTTGATCAGATCTTCGATGACCATATCATTCCAATTCAGACTCGTCAATTTGATGATCCTTGTCTACTAGTAAGGTATCACCCATGACATAATTCAAGAGTTAACACTGGATGAGTCTAAAATTGTTATAAGGTTGTTCGGATCTTCATTCGTCTAAGTTAAATTCTACAAAGCTAGTGATTATTAACGCAAAGCATCATCAAACATCCTTAGAGACATAATCATTAAGTCTAGTTCATGTGTGCATAAGAAATTGCAAGATGCATTTTCTTTCTTTATATGTTTTAAATTTCTTTTGACATTTATTCATATGTTCTATTGAGTAATGTGAACTTTGTTGCGGTACTATCAAGTTAGTCAAGTGTTCACTTATGTCTTGAATCATTTGTATGCTATGATGGAGGAAACCAAACTCTCCCACATTTAACCACCAATGGACTAATGTGACCCCCTTCTGAACACCACCCCACTCATTCATTTCCACATCACCACTTGACCATCAAAATTTATCTTTCACCTCTCTCTCTCTATGTGGCTTGGATGCCCCTTCCTCACTCCTCACTCTTTGTCTTATGATAACTCCTTAAATTACATCTCTCCATCTAGCCTTTAACCATTGACACAAACCAAAACCTTCGAAATTCTGTAAAAGACTCTTCAAACTCCACAAATCTTTATTTATTTTCCATTTCCAAGCAGCCTTTGGGTTCCCTTGTCATTGCTATACATACCCCTCTAGTATCATGAATGGAGCTATCTCTTGTTGAATGAAACTTGAGAAATTCTCAAGCACTTCTGAGTATGTTCTTTGTGTGGTTTTCACCCAATAGAGCTTCTTATGTGTGCAAACCCATGGTCCTTGGAGAAGACCATCCACGGAAAGAGGAAGATCTAAATGACAAAAGACTACATAGATGCATATATTAAATATCCCCACTTTACTTTTGCAAATATTAAAATTCATTAAGGTTAGAATGCTCTAGACTAGTCATTATAGTTCTTAGCTAGTTGAATTCTTCAGCTACTAAGTGAATATGTTAATGAGAAATTTATCTTAGCTTTAGTAACGAATCCCAAGAAACTTTAGTGAAGTAATTGAGATCAGCTCTAGGCAAAAAGCACTAGCTAATGTGGCATTCTTCATAAATCAATAAATAATTATAACTCCTTGTATGATGATTAATATATTGAAACTTATATTGAAGTCTCTCTCACATTACCAATAAGTAGGAAGACCCAGACTTATTATAATCCACCTTATAATAATGCTATCGAGAACATTGCTATATATCCCAATCTTGTCAAAGTAACAGTTGTCTTAATATCACTTTAGGTCTTTCTTGAATATTAACTTCCAATAGATACACAAAATATGATAGGTTCCTTAAATCCCCTCACAAAATAAACTGATCACATTATGTAAAATGCCATAAGCTCCTTTTTATGAAAATCTAAATAAAGATTTGAAATTATAAGATGATTTTAGGATTGAACCTCAAATTGAATATGAACTTAAATCTATAATAGAACCTGAATTTGCACTTGGATTTTCTGCCAAAAAGTACTAGATTCCAAACTGAGCTTAATCACCTCATACTTGCTGAAGATGGTCTATCCTTCTTGTTCTCCAACACTTCAAAAAACTAAGTGTTTTCTAGTTTACAAGATAACAAGTACATTATGTATTTGATTCTATGTTATCAAACATATCAAATGAAAGGACGAATCATATGGATAATGTGGAATTAGAACTGCATATTTATGAATTTTATATTGATGAATTCTTTCATGAAATTTTACGCCATTAGATGTTTTTAACACCAAGGGCAGATGGATCATATTACCAAATAATTACTCACTTTGCTCTATTTTATTCCAAGGAAAAAATTTGCCTTCCTAAAATACCTTTTTTTTTAACAATTTGCCTTCCTAAATTTTTCATTAAATTATCCATTATACATTGCAAAGAAAAACTTATAGCTATCACTCTATTACCAAATAATTACTCATGCATCTATTTTGATATTATTGTATTAATTCTAGTTCATTCATGTAAGTTATTTGAAAACATTGCAAAATTACATGTCAAACATGATGACGATTTTATAGCTAGAGCATATCTTCACTGTAAATTCTGGATAACAATAAAAAATTGTATTTTATTTTATATTTATCATGTATATTTTTTAAATTCAGTCTGCAATAGATTAACTAACATAAACTTTAATTTGTAATATCGTATTTTATATTAAGGTCAATAAACATATAGAGGTCTTTGAAGGATCCAAAATCTCGTGTAGATATATTTACAGGTGGAGCTATGCATTCCTGCTCACAAAGCCAATTTGTCCTTCCACCACTTATAGCATCAGATCCATATTACCCACCAGATGATTTTTGTGTGACTCAAGATGAGTCTAACATAACTATCTCAACGACCATCAAGAGGAGTATATTAAACAAAATGGTCTAAGTTAGAGTTCCTCATATTTTAGAAGAGTTAACTCCTTTTGTCATACAAGATTACAGCTAATTAGTCATGTTCCTGCTTTATTAGATATTTGTTTTACAGGAAGATGCTGTGTTTCTTAACATTATTTGTAATTTGGTAATTGTGACAACTTAATTTGTTATTGAGCTTTGCTGTAAAAAGTCATGGGCTCACTAAATAAGACGAACTTAGACTTAGGATTTTCATAATTATTGTATAAATGTTAAATGAAATATAATTTTCTCGAGCGATAGCAAGCAACTCGTCTGTCTCCTATCTTCTTCCCCTGCTTCTCAAGCTCCCCTTTCTCCCCTCTCAAGCACTCCTTTCAACAGCCAATCATCTGTTCTACTTCATTCTATCGTGCCTTTCTGTATCATGTTGTTCATAACTACGACAAAGAATAAATGAAAACTCTTTATGAGCATCTTAAGAGCAGCATGCTTGATTACATTTATCATCAATAGCCAAATCCAAAATATTTAAAGCCCCCTTTATAAATATCCTCATTTTTCACACTTTTTTTGGTCGAGTGTCAACTCGGAGTTTAACTTATTCTTCCCAAAGTATTTCGAACAACTTCTACCCATATTACTTTAGGTCTATCCATTTTCTTAATAAACAGTAATTTTATCCATTTAATGGATGCATTTTCTACCATTTACCATACATATTCATATTCAAAACAAACAGATTTAATTTCAACTATATTATCTTAAATAAGTCACTATAATCATTCTTCCAATATAATCATTCCAAAATGTATTCCTCCTAGCTTAGCCACATAAGTACCATAGCATGTTCACTTCTGTCACGCCAAATTACCTATCAAAACATTTTATCAACAGTAGGACCCTTACAAATTGACTAGCCAATTGCAATTTCAAAAAATTATCTCTGAATATCCATTATATCTTCTTATAGAAATGATAATCTTGAGGCACTTCTTTTTTTAGCCACTCCCCCTTAACTTCAGAAAAATAAAATAATGTCTTTATTCTTCTATATAATTTATCTAAGTCACTTAACATATTGGTTCTACTATATCTTTCGCATAATACTGTTTGATAATTCTTAATATCAATAGCCAAAATAGTATACAATGTACTAAATTATTGTTATACTAATTTTAATCCCTATGTAACATAATTATTTTCATCATTATTCTAACTTTTTATTTATTTAAGCACAGAGGCGCCTCATTTTAAATATCATTTGCAAGCACCTCAACAATCAATATTAAAATATATAATTTGAATGTTAAATTTCGATATAATCATATTATAATTGAAATTTTAGGAGTCGCTTCACAACTACTTTAATGCATCATTATACTTATTTAATAATTTCAGCATGCATTTGACACATCTTTCTTCCTTAACACACACTACAATAAATAATATTTAAGCCACTCAATCATCTGTCCTCTCAATTTAAATAAAATTTATATGAAAACCCTTTCCTGACCCTACATAAATCTTCATTAATATTCTTAACACGAAATACTTTCATAGTTGATCTTCCTATGATAAAATCAAACCATTTATCGAGTGGCGAAAAAAAAAAAGTCAAAGTTAAATTATTTCTCCCATAACCTCATCATATGACTTCTAAGTTTCATTCCTATATAATTAGCACAATATTGAGTTTCTATTTTATTCATAAATATTCATACCAAATGCTTCTCAAATATTTTGGCATCCTTATGACCTTCTAAATTGGATTAGAAAAATTTCTAACCTACAATTATGATAACTGCTATAACACTCAAAATCTCAAAAAGTATCTCTCCCAATCCAAGGTTTTACCTTCAAGCATATTCATAAAACTAACTCCACATTAAATTTTTTAATCAATCTATAACAAATCTCTTTACTTTGTTGATTATGCACCTATTAAAAATAATTTATTGTACAAAACTCACACTTAGCATTTTCAACTTCCTTTATGGCTTTATCTTCAACTAAGATCTTATTATCTACACCATTAATACATATAACTTGAATTTTTTGTTTTTATATTATCACTTATCAGAGCTATGTTATGCATATGTTTTTTTTTCTTCCATAGCAACAATCATATTATATAAATCATTTTGCTCTACTCAATGCCTTTTTTCCCAAGATTTCTAAAGTTATATAATCATTGCAAGCCACGATAATATTTAAATTTTGTCACTCTATAAAAACTAATTTATTTCCTTTTTTTTTTCTGCCACCTGACTATATCACAAAGTCTATTTGTTATTACGTGATAAATTTCTAGAATGTCAAAATTTTCTATTAAAAAAAAATTAAAACTAACATCCTATCCCACATCAAATTTGGCTAACCTAAAAATTTCAATCTACCTCTCTTAGCAACCATTCTCACATTAATAATTTATCATATTTCATAATCTACTGTCTTATAATAGGCAATTATTTCTTTTAATCATTTTATTTATTCTCCTAAAATATAAATCCATAACTATTCTAGAATGAGCAGTCCAACTATCGCCTGAAATCACCTATACATTTTTTGCAAAATTATTTTTCTTTCCTTCTTATTACAAAGATGCCTATTACTGATTGGTTAACTCCACATTTGAAAGTAAATAAGTACTCTTCTTGTTGTTTAATGGATCTTTGTTATTGCAAGAACATATATTGGTACGAAATTGAATATAACTTCTCCATTACATTTTTAATTCACATAGCCACTATGAATCACATCATAGCCTATCCTATAACCTATAAGCATTTAAGTCATGCACAATATCCCTTTTCTTCATGAAAGGATTGTTTGGATCCTAGTATTTAAGGTGTTAAACTATGTAATTCAAACATTGTGTAAATAAAATATAGTATATTTAGAATGCTATAGTTGCAAAATTGGTATTAAAATAAATTCCAAAAAAAAAAAATTTTGTTAGGTAGCTACTTGACTATAACGTGAATCTAGTTTTCTTTTTATAGAAATATATTATTTTGNTTGAATGTTAAATTTTGATATAATCATATTATAATTGAAATTTTAGGAGTCGCTTCACAGCTACTTTAATGCATCATTATACTTATTTAATAATTTCAGCATGCATTTGACACATCTTTCTTCCCTAATACACACTACAATAAAAAATATTTAAGCCACTCGATCATCTGTCCTCTCAATTTAAATAAAATTTATATGAAAACCCTTTCCTGACCCTACATAAATCTTCATTAATATTCTTAACACGAAATACTTTCATAGTTGATCTTCCTGTGATAAGATCAAACCATTTATTGTGGCGAAAAAAAAAAGGTCATAGTTAAATTATTTTCTCCCGTAACTTCATCATATGACTTCTAAGTTTCATTCCTATATAATTAGCACGATATTGAGTGTCTATTTTATTCATAAATATTCATACCAAATGCTTCTCAAATATTTTGGCATCCTTATGGCCTTCTAAATTGGATTAGAAAAATTTCTAACCTACAATTATGATACCTGCTATAACACTCAAAATCTCAAAAAGTATCTCTCCCAATGCAAGGTTTTACCTTCAAGCATATTCATAAAACCAACTCCACATTAAATTTTTTAATCAATCTATAACAAATCTCTTTACTTTGTTGATTATGCACCTATAAAAATAATTTATTGTACAAAACTCACACTTAGCATTTTAAACTTCCTTTATGGCTTTATCTTCAACTAAGATCTTATTATCTACACCATTAATACATATAACTTGAATTTTTTTTTATATTATCACTTATCAGAGCTACGTTATGCATACGTTTTTTTTT
>JXCR01087795.1:654924-668368 GCA_002079205.1 Phalaenopsis hybrid cultivar | reverse complement strand
TATATGTATACATACATACATACATATATATATATACATACATACATATATATATGTATACATACATACATACATATATATATATACATACATATATATATATATATATATGAACAATTTTTCTAAATGAATCTACCGCATAGCAATAATGAAAAGTTCAGTGATGATGGCAGACTCGAGAATGATGTTGACAAAGATGACAGTAGTGGGGACATAGTCAGCGACAGCACAAAGATAATAGCTTCATTGGATGTGATAAAAACAACAATGATAGCCAAGAGGGCACGGTGAACAAAGTCGAGTGGCCGGTAGATCCAAATATGGCTTGGAGAAAGATGAGATCGCATGGGCAATTTAAAAGTCAGCCAACTTGGAAGAATTTCAAATTCATATACAAAAAGACCTTTGGAGATATCATAAATTCTATACAAAAATACTTATTTTGTTGTTTTACCTCATAAAAAATACCTAAAAACTTGAAAAATAATGTATGTATATTAACTTGCACTCTTAAAACGAACAAAACCTAAGTACATGTTATAATTGCCTTCTAAAATTATCTTCTAATCCAACATAAGGAGTACAAGCACCAATCATATTTATCGTATCATTATCAATAATTATCATAGCCAATAGATAACTCTATTCAATGTAACAACCTTATCTTTAAACTCTATAATAATTAATATCAAAATTTCATTCTATTGTTAACCTCTTAAATGTACATGGATTTTTTTCCCTTTTTCCATTTAGTTGCTTGCAAATATATAATATTTATTCTTTTTTATAGTGTTCAGAATTCACTTAGTCTTCCATTCAAAATTTTCAAATTTCATGTAATAAATCTAATTTGAGATTCAAATCTAATAAATCCATATAATTTATCACAGTAGGATTAAGTAGATATCACTTACAAGTTACATCCTAGTCAATCAATACCAAATTTTCACCATAAATATGCTATACGTTACAATGCACCATTTAATGGTGATGCCCTAACAAACCGTTACCGACATCTCAAAACAATCACGTTCAATCAATGAGCTTTGCTTATTGCGGAATGCCTTAGCAAAAGCAAAGCTCAAATTTGAATTCCTTTCATAAGTTTTGGCAAAAATCTTACCATTGATTGTCAGCCTAAATTCAGCCCTCTGCCTTTCTCAGCCAAGCTTGCAACTAGCAATTCTACTTTGAAAATCAATGTGCTTTATTAAATCTTAGAAAATGCCATACAGAAGTCCGGACTAAATCCATTGAAAGAAGCAGTAAGAGACTCTCTTCATTTTCAACTCCAATGCATAACCTGAATTCCCCCCGGTTAAAGTACTACGGCCAGCTCCTTCCCACAAAACCATAATGCACGTAATCAAAAGCTTTCTTCTATTATTCAATCAAGTAGCTTGTTTTTGGGGCATTTACATGCATTCCACACAATTCTTATATATTTACATATCTAACACCTAAACTTTAATATTTGCATGCATACCTCTCAAATCTTTTAACATCACATAAAAAACACCTTTAGTACTAACTTTTTAAAAGTCAAATGCACCTTTTTATGCATAGGTTTATAGGATCAAGGTGTCATAAATGTAAGCATCAAACTTAAGGTACTGGATATGTATACTCATAAGAATTGTGGTATGTATGTAAATTTTCCCCTTTTTTGTAAAATGCAGATGCAGTATGATGCCGTCATTCTCAACTAAGCAAAGTAACGCCCTGCATGCCTTTTTGTAAATGCCATTTCTCATTCATGGAAAGCGTTATAGGAAGTTTAAACTCAAGTAAAATTACACATCAATATTGTCTTCAGCCACCTTCTCGCACAACTCCCTTACAAATTAACGACAAAATAAATCGTATCTTATTTGGTAGCTGGCAAACCTTCAGAATCAACATGATTATATCAGATTATCAATATTTATTTCCAATCTTCACACTCATGTCTTGTTTTACTTGATTATCTGAACAAGGTTGACCAAAAGCACTCCAATTCAACACATTACAGTACCCTAAGAGATGATTTAACAAAAGCATAGCAAATGTGATTCAATAAACTATAAATGCTTGCTTATTTCAATCATTCAAGGATTAATGCACATACATGGCTGCACAACCTAACATGATTTTTTTAGGTTTAAGAAACAATAACTGATGAAATATGTGGTGCGTTGGGAAACCTTCATGTTAGAAAAAGCAGATGTGATTTGAAGCTCCTACTGTTGGAAAAATGCAAAATACTCGTGTTGCACCAATGTTTTTATAATGTGAATGCAAATATATCAAATGAATGAGTGTAACTTTAAATTTGGGTCATTGTTTACAAAAAATTTTAAGGCTATGACGCAAATTATTAGACTGATCGCAATGATTTTTTTGTTAATTGAACTCAATTAGACCTAATCTACTCCAGAGAAATAATCATTCTCATGCTGGATCATTCCAATCAGGTAGCTGCTTTTCTATTGGGCCATTCACAGACATACAGCACAATTCCTATGGATTTACATATCCATCACCTGAACTTCAATTTTTACATTTAAAATACCACCATTTTAACTTTTAAAAAGTTTAGATATGTAAATACTTAAGAATTGAGTGGTATGTATGTAAATTTTCTATTGTAATTTGCAAACCTTTCTGTCAGTTGGACCTACAGAACTTCTGGTTACACTGGGTATATAGAGAGTTGGATTTGTTGATTTCGTCATCAAATTTAGTGGATGATAAATCAAATCATCTGATCATAATTTCGGTATCTATGAGAACCAATTTGGATGAATCAAGATACGAAGTCCAAAAAATATATGCATGAATTTACATGCATAACATCCAATCATTACAGCCAAACATTGATATTTACCAAAGTGTAATCTTATTTCCTCCCTCCCTCATAATTACTAGCAAAAAAACCAGAGAAAAAAAGTATTGCTTGTTTCACTCCCCTATAGCAAACACCACAAAGAATAAACATAAATTACATTGATGCCATAGCAATTCTAACATTCCTCCCCAAGCCACACCAAATAATTTGATAGACTAAGGGTGCGCTTGGGGGAGCTTATCTCCGCGGGCGGAAATTTCAAAACTAAGAACTAAGATTTGGTTTGCGCGTTGGATCGGCGTCCCGAAAACGCGGGACGAAATTTCTTAATAGATGAGGCCGTGGGATCGACCCTGCGGCCCATGTCGAGCGGATTTTTACTCTTGCGCCCTTCTTCTCTCATCTCCTCCGATCTCTCTTGCCTCGATCGATCGCTCTTGCCGCGCGGGAAGGGATGATGCGGGAGAGAAGAGAGGACGGATTGGGTGAGAAGAGAACATGGTAGAGGATGTGAGGACCGATGAGATGGATGGGGAGGGAGGAGACGCGAAAGATGGGGAGGGTTGGGCTGGAGAAGAAGCAGAGGACAGCGACCTTGTCTGCGCGGTGGAGGGCGGGAACGATAGCTGAACGACGATGATGGCTTCAGGCGAAGAGGATATTAGCAGTGTCGTGGGGAGGAGGACAATTTTGAAGAAAATGGAGGAGAGGGGGCAGGATGAACGCTCAGACGGCCAAAATTTAAACTCCACCTGCGATCGGATCAGAGAGGAGTGGTTGAATTCAAAACGGATGAGGATTCCAGAGGATGATGGGGTTGTTGAATGCTTAGTAGGATTTTTTAATATATATTGTTGAATGCTTAATTGAACATTTCTTAATATGTATTTATGCTAGTTATTTGTGGGTTGAAATGGTGGGCAACTTTTCCAGAAATACTTGTGTTATGTTTTATCTATTTCTGTGCTCATACAGTTATGTTGCAAACAGCTTCACTAAACAGGGAAAAAATGGTCATTTATCCAGGAACAACTGTCAATAAATTATTCTGCATAAGCTCCCCCAAACAATAGGCCAGCTTATCCTGATAATCTGCAGATTATCAGATTGTCAGAATAATCTGTTTATCAGCAAATTAAATATAATCTGCAGCTACCCCAAATAGACCCTAAATTGAATAATAAGGCTAGCCATAAAACTTTTCTTTGCCCTCCTATAGCAGAAAGAAACTTATAAGGATGAAATTGGCCAAGATTGTGTTTTGCTATCATCCATTACTTCAGTGAGTCAAGATGACACGGCAGCCAGGCTCAATTATGCTTCAATTTTTCTCAACTTCGGAGAAGCTTCTAAAAGCCTAAAGATTATAATTTCCCAGTTGTCATCCTTCTTTATCTCAAAGAAAATAANGCAATTCTAACATTCCTCCCCAAGCCACACCAAATAATTTGATAGACTAAGGGTGCGCTTGGGGGAGCTTATTGCCGCGGGCAGAGATTTCAAAACTACGAAGGAAGGTTTGGTTTGCGTGTTGGATCGGCGTCCCAAAAACGCGGGACGAAATTTCTTAATAGATGAGGTCGTGGGATCGACCCCGCGGCCCGCGTCGAGCGGATTTTTACTCTTGCGCCCTTCTTCTCTCATCTCCTCCGATCTCTCTAGCCTCGATCGATCGCTCTTGCCGCGCAGGAAGGGATGATGCGGGAGAGAAGAGAGGAGGGATTGGGTAAGAAGAGAACCTGGTGAAGGATGTGGGGACCAGCGAGATGGATGGGGAGGGAGGCGACGCGAAAGATGGGGAGGGTTGGGCTGGAGAAGAAGCGGAAGACAACGACCTTGTCTGCGCGGTGGAGGGTGGGAACGATAGCTGAACAACGATGATGACTTCAGGCAGGGAGGATATTAGCGGTGTCGTGGGGAGGAGGACGATTTTGAAGAAAATGGAGGAGAGGGGCAGGATGAACGCTCCGACGGCCAAAACTTGAGCTCCACCTGCGGTCGGATCACAGAGGAGCGGCTAAATTCAAAACGGATGAGGATTCCAGAGGATGATGGGGTTGTTGAATGCTTAGTAGGATTTCTTAATATATATAGTTGAAAGCTTAATTGAACATTTCTTAATATATATATTTATGCTACTTATTTGTGGGTTGAAATAGTGGGCAACTTTTCCAGAAATACTTGTGTTATGTTTTATCTATTTCTATGCTCATACAATTCTGTTGCAAACAGCTTCACTAAACAGAGAAAAAATGATCATTTATCCAGCAACAACTGCCAATAAATTATTCTGCATAAGCTCCCCCAAACAACAAACAAGTTTATCCTAATAATCTGCAGATTATCAGATTGTCAGGATAATCTGCTTATCAGCAAATTAAATATAATTTGCAGCTACCCCAAATAGACCCTAAACTGAATAATGAGGCTAGCCATAAAACTTAACTTTGCCCTCCTATAGTAGAAAGAAACTTATAAGGATGAAATTGGCCAAGATTGTGTTTTACTATCATCCATTAATTCAGTGAGTCAAGATGACGTGGCAGCCAGGCTCAATGTTCTTTCCCTTTATGCTTCAATTTTTCTCAACTTCGGAGAAGCTTCTGAACCCCTAAAGATTATAATTTCCCAGTTGTCATCCTTCTTTATCTCAAAGAAAATAGATGAGAAAGTTAATAGTTCCAAGGGATATTTTCTCCCCTTCAAGTACTCTGAACAGATAATTCATCAAAATTTTTCCAAAGCGTCTTTGTAATCCTGCATGATGGAAAGTAAAATATCAATCATCCAAAGCACCCACAACAGCATCAACCCCTCAATTCTCTACTTTTATTATAGGAATTAAAACTGTCACCAACCGTTTTACCATCTACACCTCTTGATGAAGAAAACATGCTGTTTATAAATCCCCTACTGACAAAACAGACGAGCATATAATGAAAAATTAAGCCACTGGTTCTTCTTCACTTCTGGTTGAGTTTTTACCAAGTTTCATGGTGGACTAGCATTCCATCTAGCCAAAAAGGGTATTCAGTTTCCAAATCTGAAGAAGTGCTCTAATAGCTCTCCACGTTTAATTGCACAGAAAGTGAGACCTTTATTGAAAATAATTAATACTGAAAAAGAAAATGATTGAATCGCCAATTTAAGAATCATCTATCTTCAATCTCCTAAATTTCGAAGTTAATTTGAACAGTCTAGCAACACTTGCCAGTTTAAAATATCTAAACAAGCATCACAAAGCGTATTCTCATCTTGAAGATTGAGAAGAATAAGAAGTTCAAAGCTTATTTCACAAAACAGGACTACTCTAGTATATGGTCAAAAATTAGATCAAGGCATCATTGAGTTCGTGTGAGGAAAGTTGCAAATGCACACACACACACACAGAAGTGAGCTTGATTGTTGTAGTGAAAGAAAATCATATATGCATAAACTTAACTTAATTGAACTCTTCAGTAGGTCAGTTCAAATTCCAAAGTTCAGCACAATCAACCAAACAAGAACTTTTATAAAGCATAAAAAATACAAAATTTCAAAAATACCAAAAAAGGGCAAAACTGTTATAAATTATCCTATTTTCTATCATATGAAATTAACATAAAAACATAGCATGTCAGAAGTACAAAACGAAATTTCAACAATGTATTATATACCTGAGAGACAATCTTCCTGATCTGTGGCTCAAATCCCATATCCAGCATACGATCCGCCTCATCCAGTACAAGGTATGTCACCCTCCTTAAGTTAGTATGATGTGACTCTAACATATCAATCAACCGGCCTGGTGTGGCAATAACTATTTCAACACCTAAAACAAAAATAAAAAAAAAAAAAAGATTCTTCGGTAAATATGCTTTTCTAAAGTTTAATCAATTTGGGCGAGCATATGTAATGCAATGTGAGACACCTGCAACTAAGGGTGCCATGAAATCATATCAAGCCTATCCTGAAATAAAACAAAATTTTCAAACATAACATCAAATCCTGGTTATTTACAAAAATAACGGGCTGCTTCATTTGTCAAATTCCATCCAAATATTGACATTCATATCAAAAATCCAACCTTTTTTTCGTTTTCCTTTCTTTTCTTATGTTACAGGGTTGATTTCAGTTGCATATTCATGAATCTCCCTATAACTAAAATTTCAATAAATGTTTCACTTGAGAACAAGGCTTCAACATATTGAAAAGCTTAAATTTGGTAACTAATGAATCAAAGCATTAGAAATTTGGGGCACTGACACACATACCACCCAATGCTTATGTATTAACATATCTAACAACTAAACTTTGATTTTTATATTTATACCACCCAAATCTTTTATATCACATAAGAAATACCACCATTTTAACTTTTAAAAAGTGAGATACACTATTACATTCACAGGGAAGGTGGCATGTATGCAAAAATTGAATAATAGGTGTTAGATAAGTAAATACATAAGAATTAAGTGCAATGTATGTAAATCTTCCTTGAAACTTTTGTAGCTAACCTTTTTGGAGATCTCGAACCTGAGGACCCTTTGGAACACCACCATATATGCATGTATTTTTTATCTTCGATGATGACCCAAATTTAGTTGCCTCTTGTTGTATCTGAACGGCAAGTTCACGTGTCGGAGCCAAGACCAAAACAATAGGACCATCACCAAGTGCTATAATAAAAATACATAGATTCAATGAAATTTCATAACCAATAAAATCAAGGGCATATACATGCATAGCACACAATTCTTATGCATTTACATATCTCACGCCTAAACTTTCATATTTACACACATAGCACTCAAATCTTTAATATCAAATAAAAAGACAGCATTTTTACCACGTTTTGTTCATACATATATTTAAAGCACCAAATTTTTATGTATGTTAATATGAAAGTTAGATGAAAGATACGTAAATACATAAGAACTATGTGCTAGCAATGTAAATTTTCCTAAAATCAAACCAGAACATGATAAAAAAAAATGCTCGACATTCCCAACCTAAAATTGGCTGAGCATTCACATGAATAATGGCAGGCAATAGATAAGCCAATGTCTTTCCCGACCCTGTTTCAGCAATACCGATAAGATCACGACCCTTCATGGCCATTGGCCACCCTTGAGCTTGAATGGGAGTGGGTTCAACAAACCCAGCTTTAGTGATTTCTTGCATAACATAATCTGAAAAGAAAAAAATATGACAGTGGAATAGCCAAACTGTAAGTTACCAAGAAGATTATTAAATAAATGAAAGAACGGCATAAAAATCAAGGGCGTTAGTTGATTTGCATTCCTTGATTGTGTTCATATCAAGGATCATGCTCACTAAAAATGTTTCTGTAGTTAAGAAATTCGTAAGTACCAGGAAAGCCAATGTCTCGGAAATCCCTAACGGGCCTCGGAACATCCCGTCCCTCCACCGTGATCTCTCTCTTACGACGATACTCCTCGACCTCAACCTCGCTCATCGAAGCCACCGAAGAAGACTCTTTATAGAAGTTCTTCTCGAACGGCACCAACCCATCCAAATCCACCACTCTTTCAGTCTCCTTCAAGCTAGAGGATTTATAACTCCTGCTCTGGCTCGAAAGGCCCCCATCACTGTAACCCACATCGCTGAAAAATGGGAAGAAATGAGAATAAGAACGCAATCTTGAAGAGTTCCGGCAGCAGTCAACAACAGGTGTTTAGGGTTACCTTCTCCTGTCGCGGTAGGAGGTCGGGTCGCCGGAGCGGCCGTCGTAGCGGCTCATAACGGTGGCAACTTCACCGGCCTGAGAGAGGGAAGAGAAAGCCGCCGCCGTTAATGGAGTAATGTAGAGAAAGGGACAGGCTGCTGGAAAATAGGAGAAGGAAAAGGCCGGGAAGGAGCCGGTCGATATTACGCCGACGATTCGATCTGATTGAAATCGATCAGTGAAATTGTAGCCGTTTGATGGAGCCGGTCCGACTGCCAGGACCTGTGGTGCGGTTCACACCTAGGGCTTTATATCATTTTGATTATATTTAACTTGTTTTAAAGCCTTAAATAAGAAAATTATATACATTGTTTGTATAATAATATTCTATATATATTTATATCTAAATTTTTATGATAGTCCGTGTGATCATATGATTCAACATTTTTTATTATATGAAATACGGCTGCAAACCAGCCGAACTTGAGCTCGTGTTGAAAATAGCACGTGAAGAGCTAATTCGTGCCGTGCTCAATTTAAAACAAGTCTGTTCATGTTAAACTCGGGTTAGAGCTCGGCTCAAATTTAATTTACTTATTTTATGAGATTAGAAAATATGTTTAATTATTTATTATTATTAAATTAAAAAGTATCTATTTTTATTGAACCTAATCAGGAATATAGAAAAAGTTTATTTTCTCCTTATAATAAAGTGTGTATTTTTTAATTTTCATAAGGTATTTCTTAAAGCAATGTCCCCCCTCCATTGCTGGAAAAATTATGACGTACATTCACCATATGCAGAAATGTGTACGGTGAATCAATCAAAATACTTTCCCTACTAAAAGTGTAGGTCAGTGGGTCCTAATTTTAAATTTTTAAAAAAAATTCTCATTGAATAGTGGTGTGTTGTCCGCACAGAATAATGGCTCACATTGATGGCTCCAATTTTGTTAGAAATTTTACATGCATGCCAACAATCCTCTCTATTTACATTACAGATGTGGGATTTTTAGCTGCTACGGGATTTTTAGTTTTACATACAAATAAGTCAAATCCTACTTATTTACATGTATAATACTCGCTAACGAATGAAGTGCAGTAGGTTCATACATGCCACCAAATCCTATTTTACATATCCAACAGTTACTTAATTTTTTTTATAATTATACTATCTAAATAATTTTTAAAAAAAATTAACATTTTTTAAATACATACAAAAAAAATATAAAAAGTATATAAACAAATATTCTTATTTAGTTATTTAATTATTTAGAGTCAAAAAGAGTTGGACACGAATGAAAAAGCATGTGTTTTTTTTCGGCTCGTTTATAAATAGAGCGCAAAAAATATTGTTCATGTTTGACTCGCTTGCTTAACAAACGAATCCAACACGAATTATTTAACAAGTCGAACATGAGCTGTTTGTGAATTACAAGTTTTTTTTCCGGCCCTCTCGAATGGTGCAAGTTCTAATCCTAACACCTACATCTATTTTTTTATTAATTTAAATAAATTGATTTCAAGCCAAATACGAATAATAATATGTAAATTGAATTGAACATGAACACACTGTTTGTGAGCAATTTCAAACATGAGTTGATTTATAACATAATTAATTTCTAAGTAGCCAAACACGGGTAATCCATAGCTCACTTAGGCTTGAGTCGTATCATAATCATTTGTGTACATCAAAAATATGCAAAGATGAATCACAACATCGCCTCACGAACAACGAAGGAAATGGAGCAGGCTCGCATGACCAACTGTCAATGGCCTGAAACTGTATGTTCAACCAGTTAGTTTCTCTTATCGGCACCTCTCATAGATAGAGAAGAATTACACCTGAGGAGCCCGACAGACCAGGTCCGTGCATATAGATTTATCGCCTCCCAATTCACATCAAATTGGAAAATGAGAACAAAGTATTTCAACCCTAAGGCGATTGGCACGCGCTCACGGCAAATTTGGATTCTCGACAAATAACTACTCTATCAAGTATTGTCCCGCCCTGCAACCACACGGTCCAAAAGGACACCAATAAAATCCACCACGAGCCTCCAAAAGCCTAATTTTATGAACATATTAGGGTACCCCATCGTACCTTGGTACTTTAGTGGTACAAAATGTAAATATATGCTGACAACTTTCTATAAATAGGGAGTCCCTCATGAATAGGGGGGGTGCAATTTTGCTCTCTCTCTCTCTCTCTCTCTCTCTCTCTCTCTCTCTCTCTCTCTCTCTCTCTCTCTCTCTTATAAGGGGGATGCAATTTTGCTCTATATCTCTCTCTCTCTTTCTCTGGATTTCAAGCGCTCTATTCCTTAGACATGCCTCATACAGAATTTGATTAAACATCATAAAAGTTACAATGAGTGTGGAGTCATGTCGTCAACAATATGAGGAGCATGGAGATCCCAAAAGGAAGATAGTGGCCAATAATATTAGCTAACATGGAACCCTCATGAGACAACATTGAGGAATGCATGCACAGAAGAATGTAGGAGATATGAACCCAAACAGGGAGCAATGACGGGCCAGATCGCTGAGATCCTGATCGCAATCCCAGCAGAAGATCAAACTGTCAGTGCATAACGACTAACCTCAAGAGGCAATGGCAATGCGCAATGGTTGGAAGGCAAACCTTGGCTTGGAGGGAGCCAACGCCTCCCAATACCAAGATAACGTGAGCTATGCGCATATGGAGAAGCAGCGCGTAGGATGCATTAAAGCGTCATGATAGTCGAAGAACACTTTCTCCCTCCAAATATATGGGGCAAAGCCTCCAAAAAGAATATTGTTGTCTCCTTTGGAAGCCTACAAGGGGTGGTTTAACACTAACGACCATATAACTGCATTCGAGTCGATCGTGTGCTTACTCAAAATCTCAAATGTGTTTAAGTGTCATTTATTCCTTACCACGTTGAGGTCTTCGTCTGTGAAGTGGTTCCACGGACTTCCAGTTGGAAGTATCAGTCGCTTCGTTGATATCAAGAGGTTGTTCTTAGTACAATTCATTAGTGCCCGGAGACCAATCAAAAGTGTTAGGTCCTTGAGGCGGCACAAGCAAGGAGAACATAAGAGTCTTTGCGCATTCATTACATTCGAGAGAGAGATGTTGAAATTAAAAGACCTCAAAGTTGATACGTATGTGGCCTCCTTAAAGCAAGCTTTACGGTCCAAGAGGTTCTCCTACGACCTTAGTATAAACAAACCTCGTGATTTGGCAAAGTTGTTGGAGAGAACCAACGAGCACATATTGATGGAAGAAAGCACCCTCAATCGGGAACCATAAGGATGCCCCTTCTAGAAGAGAGCCCCTCCAAGAGGCAAACCTAAAAAAAGAGAGAAACACAAACCACTCGTCCCGCTTCGTCTCGAAGAAGGCCAACACTCTCAAAACAATGGACGAACGGGATGGCACCCACAACACGGTCGATCGATGAGAAACCGAGACCCTTAGCTAACCTGATACTACGAAAGGTTGTCACAACATTACCAATAGCCATACGAAGATTGTGAGGGCCTACAAGCTACTCCCTTAAGGGTGTCAATGACAAAAATTATGGATGTCGTCCAAGATAAAGAATATTTTAAGGAGTCAGCGACGATGAGAGCTGAAGGTTTCCTTCAAGATTATCTTTCGAGAAACACCAACTTTTACGATGTTGAATCCTAAATTGTCTTTCGAGAACATGTCTCGAGAGATAGAGCTGAGAAAAAGAAAGAGAGAGAGAGTTGGACAGTCGAGTGACAAAGAAAAGTTATGTTTTTATTCACGTTGTATCCTATTATCTATATGTGCCTCAAAATACAGTTACAAAAAAAAGGGAACAATTATAATAACTGTCCAAATAATTGAATTATGTTGAATGATATATGTTTTTATGATATATGTTGGTCGCCCAAAATTTCATATCAACCGATCCAATTGTTCGATCAAATGACTTCCGTCGAAAGATCTAGCGAATCGATAAAAGCCTTTCGATCACTCCATCAGGTCATCTTGCCAGATGGGGCCACCGATCACTAGAATCAAGAGTTTCTATTTATGGCGGTCGATAGGTCTGAGCTAGTCAGTCCACTGTTATCTTTCGATATTAGCTCATTGGTTCTGAATTTTGATTGCCTTGGTCTTCATCCTTGGTTATTTGATCCCTTTGAGTTTCGTGCTGGCATTTTTGCCCTATACATTTTTATTTATTTCAAATAAGCGATATGCTCAAAGCTCATAATCAATAGAGCTCAAACCAATATTTAAGAAGCTTTTAATAATTGAGTTCAAATATAAACACTAACACAAATAATAATATCAAATGAAACTCTTCTTTAAACACAAATTAATATATCAATGTCATATTAACATTTATAAAATTCATTTATGTAATAATTTTCATAGTGTAGAATTCAAAAAGTGAGCCATTTTTTTTATGAGATTACTATTAAATTATGAGCTCAAGTTAGAACAGGTAATGACTCATTTCTTAAATTACCAGTTGTAGCATAAAAATAATTTATAAATTTTCATGCATAGATATAATATAAAGTATTTTAAAAATAAATTGTTTAGATGTTAGAAGCATAAATAAAAAGAAATTAATAAAAAGGCATTTGCATATAGAGGTGTAAACGAGCCGAACACGAACTGAGCCTAGCGTGTTCGGCTCATTTATATTTCGAGCTCAAAAAATGTGTTCGTGTTCGGCTCGTTTGCTTGGCGATTCGAACATGAGTCGTTCACGAACAAAAAGTCGTTTTGATAGCCCTAATCACGTTGCCATAAGATGTTAAGGATTGAGACAAGATTTAAAACATCATTTGAATCAAATTTAATAATTTTTTTTCTCTTTCCTTAATTTAAAATTTTAATTGATTATAAATCATTGCAGGCTTGTAGTCAATTAAAGTTTTTAAAAATAGTTCTCATCAAATATATATATATATATATA
>JXCR01087795.1:583759-654239 GCA_002079205.1 Phalaenopsis hybrid cultivar | reverse complement strand
CTATTGGCGCTTTCTCTAGAGGATGATAACTGATGAGTCTCTTCCAATGGCGGCTCCTCTCAATATAGCGGCGGCGCTTATATTCATCTTCGCCACTCTGTTCGCTTTTCTCATTGACCGATGGAGGCGTCGCCGCCACGACCCCTCCGCCGAATCCCCGTCGTTGGAGCTGAAAACCGCTGGCGAGATGCCTCTGCTTCGGCCCCCGCTCTCCTCTGTAGGCGGAGAAGAGGGAGAGAAACAGAGGGTGGAGGATGGGAGGAGGAAGAAGAGAGGCAGGAAGAAGCGAACGCTGACTAGACTGGAAGGCGGCGAGGATGCCGTCGTGTGCTGCACGAGTGAGTTAGGGGGAAGGGATTTCCTCTATCCGTTTTCCTCATACANGGCGGAGAAGAGGGAGAGAAACAGAGGGTGGAGGATGGGAGGAGGAAGAAGAGAGGCAGGAAGAAGCGAACGGAGAATAGACTGGAAGGCGGCGAGGATGCCGTCGTGTGCCGCACGAGTGAGTTAGGGGGAAGGGATTCCCCCTATCCGTTTTCCTCATACTCGAGCGCGACTCAGAGGAAGATTAAGATGAAGTACGATGAGCTTGTGAAGTCCAACCAGGAGAAGGCATTGACCATGGCTCAGGTCATTCCCTGTTTCCCTCCTAAACATGTTTTCGTTTTCTCTTAGTTGTTATGTTTTTGAAGTTCGGCGGATAGGGTTTTTTTTGGGCGATGCTGTTTACGCCACATGAGAAATTGGGAAGGGAAAAATCAGGATATTCGCTTCGATTTTTGTTTTGAAGCTATTAAGCGGTGTGAGATAGTCAATGTCGGGGATGTTTTAATTGCAGTTTTCATTTTTTGCTTATTAATCTGTTTGCTCAATGGAACAGTGGGTAAAGTTACAGTTAGGGTTTTGATCTCTTTCTTTTTTAAGGTCGAAATTGTATTCGTCTTAACTATTCACTTGAACAGATTTATTTGTTTCTCAGAACTGCTTTGATCTCGACTGAAGTAGAATCATATAGGCTAATCATAAATTGTTTTTTATCATTTCTTCGTTTATGTAAAGTTTGCATACTGGTTTATATAAATTCTGCAGCTGTTGCTATCATTTTATGAATAATGAGATGAGTTGATTGGAAGGAGAGCAATTGGGGCTTTGAAGAGAACTTAGAACTTAATCTTTTTAGGAAGATTAACATACATGCCAATCAATTCTAGTCTATTTACATATCTAAATTTCAATTTTTATAATTCTAGTCTATTTACATATCTAAATTTCAAATTTTATGTACATACTGTCTAAACTATGCATGAAGAGGTGTATTTCACTTTTTAAAAGTTAAAATGGTTGTATTTTGATGTGATATAGATGTAAAAAAAGTAAAATTTTGTGTGTTATGTATATGTAAATACATAGAATTAAGTGATATGTATGTTATACCTCAATTGATTTTTGGTCCTTTTTAATTTTCCACCAGTTCAACTCTTCTTTTCACATGCTAGAGGATTGTTGGTGGTGGGATTATGGTAAAATATTTATTTTCATATCTAATCCTCAACATTTCCAAAAACTTATAATTATAAAGTTCCTAATTGTATCTCTTTGTCTATATCAGGTAGGACAGTGTGTGAACTGCCTTGTAGATGCAAGAAATGAACTACAACACAAGTATGCAATCTCCCACCCTTTTTTAACCTTGTTTGTTTCCCACAACAACGTCTTTATACCACTAAATGGGGGCAGTACATGAATCATTTTCCTGCATTGAGTTCTATTGAATGTTGTCATGATTTATTCAACAAAATAGTTTTACGCTGAATATTGACTACCTAACACAACCCTTCATTTTTTGCATCCTCTTTTCGCATCCGGGACTTAGGACCCAGCAATGGCAGTGGTAAATAAACAAGCAACGTTTGTTTACCAGAACTTTTCTTTTTTACATTTATATCGACCAAACAAAATATACTGTTATTTTAACTTCTAAAAAGTAAAAAATACACATTTTTATGCATAGGTAAGATGTTATATACGTAAAAATTGAAGTTTTGGTGGATATGTAAATACATAGGAATTAAGTAGTATGTATGCAAATTTTCCTAAAATGTATTGTTATTCTCAACAGGTCTGAGATCATCCAACGAAGTCTTAAGATTAAAAAGGCATTACTGTTCAAGGCGGACAAATCATCTTTTGATAGACTTTGCCAGCAGGTTTACTTCATTTATTTTCTCTTGTTCTTCAACTTTTACTGTATCTGTTAGGCTTTTGAAATGTTATATATATACAGGTATACAAGTTAGAAGCAGAACACAGGAGGTTAGTGGAGGATGCAGCTGTGTATAATCTCCTCCAAGAGCAGCTTAGGCTATCGCCAGCATACAAGACGGTATTTGCGGGGCTAATGTGATAGGATATTAGAGATGATTAGTTCTTGTATTTGATTATTAATAATAATAGTAATTTCGTTAGTTAGTAATGAATTAATCATTCTTGTATTTCTATAAATGACTCCATTTGGAGCACATTATGAAAGGAGTGAAGAATGTGGTTAGTTCTTTTCCTAATAAGTGTTTTCTTCTTGGGGCATTACATACATACCGCCCAATTCCTATTCATTTACATATCTAACACTTCAATTTTGCTTTTTATAATTTCACCACCCAAATCTTTCCTTTCACATCAGAAATATCACTTTTTAAACTTTTAAAAAGTGGAATGTAATTTTTGGTGTTAGATAGATAAATACATGGAATTGAGTGATATGTATGTAAATTTTCCCTTCTTCTTCTCTTCCCTTCTTCCCTATTTTCCGGAGTTCTGGTTTCCTTGGATTGTCATTTATGGATGTCAATGTCGTTTATCCTGATCCAAGAAACAGGATCATATTATAAAAGCACAAGAATGATTAATTCATTATTAACTAACTAATTAGCTATTTTTATTAATCAAATAGAAAAACTATCTCTAATATCCGATCACAATACCAGCCAATCAATGTGATACTAAACTTGCCAGACTTGTAATTTCTTATCTTCTACTCAACTCTGATGTTAGATACTAGAGGTTGGTGCTAGCATGGAGCCCAAGGACCCCGTGGAAGAAGCAACCGAGTTTTCTGATACATCGTTTGAGGAGTTATTAGCTCGCGAGAAAAAAGATTCATTTTGGTAAGTTGCTGTTCCTGACCTGTAAGTGCTACTAACCAATTATGAAAGTTTTGTGATTTTTTATTTATTTTTTATTTTTTTGGTGTGTAGGCATAAAAATGGCAAGCTTAGAGCAGCTACAAATTAGAAATATTGAAGGTCTCCAACTTAGTCATTTGTTGATCTAAATTTTAATAGTTTGATGAGTTTTGAGTTTCTTTTGATCATTGACCATCTCAGGGTGCTGATTGTAGATTTTTAGATAAGCAAAAAATTGTTGAGGAAGCTGAAACTCTAATTTTTAGAACCTTGATCTTACATGGAATATAAATGGATCTATCGTTGGTTGCAGTAATTCTTCTCTATAGATTTTCATAACATTGATATTTTCATTCATGTTATGCTAAGATTGATGTGGTAAACAGTAGAAGCAAGGAGTATGTTGAAAATATTAGACGAAATTATCACGAGCAGAGGAGAAGAATTCAATATACAGAAAATGAAGAGTTAAAAATGATGTAGGCATATTGATATAGAGGTAAGGTGGGCTATCCATGATAAAATAAAAATGATATATATNTGTTAAGATTGATGTGGTAAACAGTAGAAGCAAGGAGTATGTTGAAAATATTAGACGAAATTATCACGAGCAAAGGAGAAGAATTCAATATGCAGAAAATGAAGAGTTAAAAATGATGTAGGCATATTGATAGAGATGTAAGGTGGGTTATTCATGATAAAATAAAAATGATATATATATAGAAAATATTTTATCATTTAAAGAAGAATAATAATTTGAAAAGTTATAACTAATATTTTTAGAAAACTTGACAAATAATATTAATGAGAGGAAGCTACTAAGTTGCACTTTTCATTGCATATTAGCAATATGTTATATTGTTTCAACCTAACATAATTTCTTAATACAATTTATTCCATATTTATAAACACTAAAATATGCATTATTGCAAAATTTTATGAAAAAATAATCTTAAATCTTCATGGTTTGACTGCATAAATGTTGGCCACTTTGTTTAATTGAAGAGATCACTTCTCTTTGTATTGAAATTTTAATTGAAGGCAAATATAAAGGGAGGGATGTCTCATACTTCATTATGCTCATTCATCATTGGAAATAGATTGAATCCTAATAGTTCTTTTTTTGATTTCTTGATTGTTTCAGTTNTTTTATGAAAAAATAATCTTAAATCTTCATGGTTTGACTGCATAAATGTTGGCCACTTTGTTTAATTGAAGATATCACTTCTCTTTGTATTGAAATTTTAATGGAAGGCAAATATAAAGGGAGGGATGTCTCATACTTCATTATGATCATCCATCATTGGAAATATATTGAATCCTAATAGTTCTTTTTTTTATTTCTTGATTGTTTCAGTTTTTTTTCTTTTTTTTTGAAGGTGAATTCTTAAATTCTTATGCAGTCAAACCATGAAGAACTGTTGTATTCTTTTCAATTTAATATTAATGGTCGAAACTATCCTTGTTTGGAAGAACTGTTGTATATCCATTGGACTTTAGAGAACTATTTGTAGAGCTTACGGGCTACAAATTTGACAAACCCAAGTTTGTTTGATAACAAAAGTCATGAATTAGAACATATTTTCTCTTTAAATGTTAGATTGAAGACCGTCGAGAAGCTTAATCATGGCTTATTTAACATATAATAAAAAAGAAACTTATTGAATCATATCTTAAGTTGAAGCCAAAGACAATCATATCAGATGTGAAGAGGTTTTACAATATTGATTTATCATATAATAAAATCTGGTGGTTTTGTAAGCAAGCTATCACTTATATTAGAGGATCCCTTAAAGCATCAATTCACAAGTTACCATCTTATTTAGGGTGTGTTTGGGGCAGAGGTGTGGTGACGGTGTGGTGTCACACCATAGTTTTTTCTATTTAGCGAACCTGCATTTTGTTTTCGTTCTAAAAAAACTACAACTGAAAGTTGTGTTTCTCTATCGGATATGACTACTTGCAGTGACTGTCATAAAACTGCAGTTTGACTTTTTCATAAAAAATAAAAAAAATTATAATAGCCACCGTAACATTTTGAACAACACTTTAACAATTGCTTCTTCAAACAGCTATATTATTCTCCAACTTTAAAATAAAGAGCTTTCCAAATTTTGAAGAAACATTAGAGATGCTCTTGAATAAATCTTAAAATGTGATTGCTTTTCTCATTAATTATTTGAATTGCATGTCCTTGATAGTGATCTTAATGGTGACAGTTGAATTACGGGGCAGGCCATGTACATTGAAGAAGTTTGATGTTATGGGCTCGTGTGAACATGAGTTGGTTGCGTTTAAGGATCGATCAAGTTATTAGTTATTATGGCTTATATTCAAAAGTCTTATATGCATGAAGCCAAGTTAGCTGTGCAAATTTAAAACATAGGACTGTTTATGTGCATAGCACCCGAAACATTTTTATTTGCAAATCTAGCATTCTCTTTCATCCATTTTTCAAATTCTCACTCAAATATCAAAATTCATGATAAAACCCCAACCGAAATTTTTCATTTTTATCAAATTTGATATTTATATTTATAACACTTTACTATCATAAACACACACATGAAAAATATATTTATTTTTAATACTTATTGTTGATATTTTGGATTAAATATTTAAGGCCCCTAATTCTTAATATTCTTATTACCAATTGTATTATTTCAAAAAAAAAAAGAAGCTTAATTTATAATTTTCTAGAAAAAAATAATCAAGAGCCGTTTTGACCATGGTTTTTGAAACCTTAACGACCAAATCGCTCACACAAAATCTATGGTCTCATCAGTAAACTAGTGAATTAGTTCAATTCTTACTGAGCCGCTCAATGTTGATATTATTTAATTTTTTTTGGCTTATTGATTTTCATCTGATAGCCATAAAAAATTTAAGTTTTATATCTTAAAATTTTGATTTTAAAATTATATTTAAAATATTCAGAACTATAACATCTTAAATTATAAATTTGTAATATTATATATTAAATTGATAAAAAATTATTATTATTATATAATATTTATATTTTTATATTATATTAAAACAATTTTAAAACTTATCATATCATCAATGTTATCTGATTTATATCTTCAAATATTCATTTTTGCATCGTTAAGTCTTTGAAGACGCGCACATAAAACAAAAAAAATAAAAAATAAAAAAAATCAAGAAAATCAAGGGCTTCGGTGACAATAACGAATGCACGACTAATTGCACTAGTTATCATCATTTCATTGCGTGACTTATGTCTGACATTTTCTTTTTTCCTCCAAAAATTGAATGATTTATTCTATTATCTCTCTCTATCATATGTATTATATATTGATTACATTTATTTTAATGAAATGATGATAACCAGTGCAATTAGTTATCCATGTTATTATTAGTAAGCCATCACCGTACTTGTGGCGTATTATCATCTTAAAACTATTGTCACCCAATTGATGCCTATGAATCCCACTACAATCATCACATTGCATTCATCTAACAAAAGACATTACTGCCACCATTTACTTCATTGTGAGATCACCATCTCCCAATTGTTGTTGCCACTAGACTATTGTCACTCAGTTGACTTTGTTTGACCACAACGATTATTGTTGAACCGTTATTACCTCAATGACATTGTAGTTGTCACTATCATTGTAAGACAACTATCGTCTTCGTTGGGTCACTACCAACATCTTTTGTTAGACTACATTCAATTATCACTCACTGACATCCGACCGACACTTGTCCACCAATGTCGGGCCACCTCTATTAAATTGAATCACTGTCCTCGGGCTGCTATCAAATCACAACACCATCATCAAGTTGCTATTATGGCACATTATCATTATCATTGTATCTATGTTGACATGTTGACTAAATTAATCGGGTCATCGTCATCGCCAGACCGACTCCAGCATTATCATTGGATCATGGCTACTTGCCGTCATCACCATCACGATACACCGTCCTTATTTGCCCACCGTTATCCTACAAATGGCGTTTTACGACCACAATTGACATACCAAAGATGATGCTGCCACCACAGTAGCCTGACAAACAATGCCAATGCCACCTCTACGTTTTTGTTGAATCAACATCTTCAGTTGACCACATCCATTATAAGACCCCGACCCCCCGCCAACAAAACAACTATCACTATTGTCATCAGATCACTACTACCACTATCAAGACATTGTCACCATGCACTATGTTGCATCGTCTTTGTTTGGTCATCCTCATCACACTACCATTGTTTTCATACCATCATCATGCTGAGAATTATTGTCAGGTCATCACGGTACTAGATAGTTATCGTCAAACTACTATCGTCGGGTTGTCACTGTCAGTTTACCATCGCAAAATCATTGATGTCAAGCCACCACTATCGTGTTTTGCCACAATTGTCAAGCTGTTGTTACTATGACAGGTCACTGATGCCCAATTGTCATTATTGTTATGGGGCGTCGTCGCCATTTCCATACCACTATCACAGGGTTGCCACAAAACACCATCACATGGTTAATGTCATTCCTAAATCATCATCATGGCAGCCCACCCACTAGTATTGTTACCATCATTGGACCCATCACTACTCGATCAGTATCATCGTAGAACTACAAGTCTTGATAGCCTCCAACCCGGTTTGTCACATGAATTCAATCAGCATCTCTTTCAAGAGAAGACAGTTGCTTTGTAGTAGGTCTATAGGCCTTGATTTCCTCTGGTTTGTTCCATGATGTCGATTAACACCTTTTTCAAGGGAAAGGCATTTATCTCTTCACAGGACTACGTGCTTTGATCGCCTTCAACCTGATATATCTGATGAGGTTGGTCAATCCTTCTTTCGAGGGAAGATAATTGACTCATTGTAGGATCACAAGACTTGATCGTCTCTAACCCAAAGTCCGATAAGTTCAGTCAAATTATTTTTCAAGGAAGACAAGTTCCTCATCATAGGATCACGGGGCTTGATCTCCTCTAACTCAGTCTATCCAATAAGGTTGGTCAACATCTCTTTCGGGGGAAGATAGTCACCTCACCATAGGACTACGAGCTTTGATTGCCTCAAACCTGGTCAGTATGATGAGGTCAGTCGACGCTTTTTCAAGGAAAGACAGCTGTCTCACTTTAGATCTAAGGCCTTGATCGTCTCCTACCTAGTCTAGCTGATGAGGTCGATTTACGCCTTTTTCAAGGGAAGCCATTTGTCTCACATAGGAACATGGTCTTCATCGCCTCCATAATGGTCTGTCTAAGGAGGTCAATTAATATATTTTTCAAAGGAAGATAGTTGTGTCAATTGGGATCATACGCCTTGATTGCCTCCTTTTGGTATGTTTGATGAGATTGGACAACGGAGTTCTGAAGGGATGACAATTGTTTCACTTAGGATCATGGGCCTTTATTTTCTCGTACTTGTTCTATTTGATGGGTCGGTTAATGTTTTTTTCAAGGGAAGATGGTTGCCTCACCTATGGTTGCGGGTTTTGACCTCCTTCAAGTTCGATCATTCTGACAAAAGCAGCTAACCCTTTCAATTTGGAAGGGAAGACTCTGGCTTTGCCATCTGTAATACTAGCCAAAAGAATGAGAGGAGTGCCCTCCATAGCCCCCGTGGGGTATTTATCGATCCTAATAAGGAAAAAAAGGAAAAACATTTTAAGGGAAAAAACTGAATTTTCTTTAAATGAATATACTATTCTTTTTCAAAAATAAAATAAAAGCGGAAAAAACTTAGGAAAATTTTTAATTTCTCAGAAAAATGAAAAATTTTAATTTCTTATACTTTTATATTATTTTTCTTTTGAAAATGGTGAAAAAGTGAATTATATCAATAAAATCAAAAAATACTTTTTTTTTAATTATAGCCCGAGGTGCGTGAGGACACAACTATATGTGCAATTAGCATGCCAACACTTTTAGCTCCACGCGCACCGCTCACAAACCCACATTCGCGCATTGGCTGCTACCAAACTGTTGGTGCCTGACCACTATCTCTATTGGATCTCTGCTTCTCAGACACCTCTAATGGTCGTTGCCACCTTTATCGCTTGATCACAACCGCCTGGTCATGACTGTCTGATGTCCATTATCGTTGGACTGCTGCCTGTTTGTAGATGATGTTGGGCCGTCGCCAGCCAACTACCATCGCCTGGCTGTCGTTGTCGCAATACCACCTCTTCTCGACCACCACCTTTGTCCCTGCCAAACCACTGCCATTTGTCCAATGCCACCACCTTCGAATTGATGCTACATAGCCACGATCGTTAGACCGCCACCTTTCTCTACTACTTACTGCGACAGCATATCCAGTCCATTTTCAACACATTTTTATCTATGAGGTCGTTTTTAGTATTTCTGACTCAAAATTGATACCTTCAAATAAATATTAAGGAGACTTTTTTGGGTCACGATTGCAAAAAGGCTAGTGTTAACACCTAAAAAGTATCTCCATTTCACAGTCCATTCAGAACCAACATTTTATGTCACACAATTTTTTTAAAAAATGAAGATGTATTTTCAATGTCTCTGACGGTGACATAAAAAAATAGGGGGACAACTGATACATTTTAAAAAAAAGTATTTTAATCATACATGAATCTCAAGGCATTTCGAACAATAAACGTTCCATATTAAAATTTATGATCATCCAGGGTCTCGATTCCAACAATCTTATAATTAAACTAACCATCTCAATAAGGTTTTATAAGTTTGATTATAAGCTTATTGTAATCAACGACTAGATGACACAATGACAGTGGTTCCATGATGGTGGCGATCTGATGGTGGTAGCTAGGCGGTGATGGTCTGTCAGCGATGGTGTTTAGACATAATTCAAGCGACGAAGGCAACCAAATGATAGTGGTCAGGTAACAGTTGTCCGACAACGACGACGGTTAAATAGTGGTCCAGTGGAGTGGAGACCAAATTTATGTGTTCGAGAAGCGTTAATCTGACAATGGCGGTGACCAGGAATCGTCAATATAAACTATTGCGTGCTCAACCTTCATGACGGTGGAGTGATATATTAATGTCTTAGGGTGCGTTTGGGGCAGCGATGCGGTGGCGGTACGATGCCGTTGTATGGTATTTTCAGTTTGACAAAACTGTATTTTGTCTACTTTTTTAAAAACTAATGGTTGAAAGCTATGTTTTGCCACTGGACCTAGCTAAGTGTGGTAACTTTAGAAAGCTGCGGTCAACCTCTTTTTTTAAAAAAATTGTAACAGCCACCAAGATATTTTGAACAACATCTTCTTCTGCATCAGCTTCACAACTGCTTTTTCAAATAGCTGGAGCTGCCCAAAACATACGCTTAGTGCTGTACGAAGATCTGACACACATAGGTAAAAAGAAATCAATAGAAAATACAGTAGGATTTTTTGCAGTGGCAGCGCTTAAATGGTGATGGTTGAGGTGCGTTGGTCCTACATTGACTGCAACCGATTGGTGATGGCCAAGAAGCGATAATGGTGGTTGGGCGATTGTGATGGCTCGATGGTGGTGACCGGGCAACTGTGGTCTGGTGGTGGTGTTGCCCTCAAGATAGCTTCTTCAGCTTTCTCCTCCATATCTTTCTCGTAAGTCCCCTTCATTTTTTCAATGTTAAAACCCCTGCTATCGTTTTTGTCATTTTCTTTTTTTATTTGTGTGTGTGTGATTCAGATCTTCGTATGATAATAAGACATTAATATATCACTTTTCTCTTGCAAATTTACGAGCATGCAATAGTTTGGGATGTGAATGACCAATTGGATTCCAAATGTAACAAGCTTATAGTCAAAATGAGCATCTCGTCAAACTAAATCCAATAAGCACAATAGCATTCGATTCTGACATCATTAAAACACTGAAATGCTCATAGAAACCATCTCATCAAAGGGATTGCTCCAGTTGTCCGATGCAATAGTCCATATTCATGTGGTGTTTACAGATGGTGTCACTCACAAAATATATAAATAAGCTCAGTCCTTCATGACAAGGGACTTGAGACATGGATCCAAGAAGAGAAGGTTGAAGGAGCGTTGAACTCTCGAGGGTTTCTGACCTCCACCATCGCCTGACCGCCGCCAACTAGCAATCACTAGACCATGATTGCTTGACCACCGTCGTCTGGCCAACGGATGCCGCCGAAGCACCATTGTCGTTACCCTACCATCAACATCGACCTGCGGCTGCCAACCGACCACCATCGCTACCACTGGACCATCGATGTTAGAGCGTAGCCATTTGATCGCCAACACAGTTGGACCACTGTCATCGCCACCAGACCAATATTGAATGGCCACCGCAGTCGAGCAGCCGCCATCTTAGGACTACCATTGCTCGGACAACCATCATCATACCACCGTTGTTGACATCAGACCACCGCAGGTGTTCTCGAACTAACACCATTGCCACCACTGGACCTCTACTACCCCATGCATTACCTTCTTTGCTACTACCGTCGAAGTTGTAATCAGATTTTCAAGCACTCGACCTCTTCCATCGGTTTTTCTTCACAACAGTCGAATAATCAGGTAATATTACTTACAACTACTCAAAGGTATAAGCTACATAAACATAGCGTAATCATTTCAAATGGGTCAAACACATGATTTTTGCCCCTTCGGGCTCTCGCCATAAAAAAAATCTTCTATCGTCATTTTTATCAGTATGACTTGTGTTTCTGTTACAGACTAAGTCATTAATATACCAATCTATTGTCGTGAATATACAAGCACACAATAATTCAAAAGAAAATCACTATAATTTTAGTAATTGTGCATGGGGAAATAGAGAACTAAACTTGATGAATTTAGGTGCTCAATGCAAATGTGATCTTAATTAAGTGATAATCATAGATGTTAAATATTTCAGTTATACAAATTAGGTGATAATTATTGTGGATAATTGTATTTTGCTTAATAGAAAAAGCATGTATTTTCACATGTTTAAATAGCAAAAATAACTTTTATGAACCTTTAGAATCATTAGACACCCTTTAAGTACCATTTACATTTCTCATAATTATTAAGAGAAGTATAAGTGGCGATTTGATATTTCAGAAGAAATAGAATTACTTTTAATCATTATGGCGGAAGAAATAGGAAAGAGCTCTCACTCTAATAGAAAATTATTTCATTTACATATTATCAATAATATAATTAGATAAACAACAAATCTCATATTATTAAATATTCATAGAATACAATGACTTTGGGAATCTTAAGAATCATTGGATACCTATTCTATATAGGTTATACAATAATAATTTAAACGTTGAGTTATTAGTAATTTGGCACAAAAGGCCATTTTGTGATGTATGTATACACAAATATGAATATATGAGAATTTTTTTGCTAAATTTCTCTCGTTACAACTAGTTCAACTGCCAAAGTAGCTGAATCGAACCCACTTGTCTAAGTGGTTGAATCAAACTTGTCTGGCAATTCAATCACTCTGATTTTCCTCGAAAGGTTAACCTAGCCCGACTGGGACAACCAACAGAGGAAGCTATCATGACTACTGAGAACATCCGTCAAATCTCTATTAAAGGCACGACCAGAGTCAATTTTATATTAAAGGAGGCACCAGATATTTGGGACTACATTTTCACCCAAGGGGTGGTTGCCGTATCGGTAATATCTGACATCGATCATGTTAGATTCTGGATTATCTTTTGTGAACACATCTCGAGAGTTAAGAGTCAAGTGAATGAGAGAACAAAGTGAATCAAGAATTACAACGGAGAGAAGCAGGGGAGCCTTTACGGTCTGCTTCCGATCTTCCTTTTGGCTCTTATTTATAAGAATTTGTGTTGTACAATTGGAGAAATGATGAAATAGTTATGAAAGCCGCCTTTAATATGATTAATGCTTTAACAAATTATATAAATCTTATTCCATATATGTGTTACAATTTGATTTTTGATATGACGGTATCTGGTTGGTCGATTCGCTACAGTGCAGCCGACCGTGCCTTGTGTTTGGTCGACAGAGGCATTCCGTCGAACACGATCTCGTCCGTTGTGGCAAGAGCAAGTCAGTCGTTTAATCACGAACAGGGGGTTTCTGCCTGTGCTTCGGTTGGTCGGTTGATTGATAAGTTGATTTGTTTTGTCCAGTAAATCATAGCTCACATGTAGCTTTGGCTCAACTCTTATGGAGCCCACGTCTCGTCTATCAGGTTGGTTCATTGACTTGACCAAATACCCCTATTAGAAGGATTTTGTTGCTGCCTGTGTGAGGTATCCTATGAGACTTGCTGTCATGATGAATTACTTTTCGCTCCTGGCGGATTGTGTCGCTATCAAGCCAGAGACCATTTCTAGTGTTTTGACCTGTACCATTTTTAGAGACGCGGTTTCACCAGTTTGGCGGTAACTTCTATGTTAACTGTTTACCTTCAGGGATTTTTTTTTTTAATTTTTTAGTCGTTCGTTCTTTTTAATATTTGTGCCGGTAGCTCAAGTGCATACATATCAACAATACTTTACATTCACATCCTAGTCTTTTCATAGGACATCAGAAAAAAGGTATCACTAGAGTGCTAGATGTAGTATCATTATTATTATATGAACTTTCTACTCTTATGTATAAATTGGAGGGAAAGGGAGAGAATGTATTTTCTTCTTTTCTCTACGAAGTCTACTCCTTTGCTAGCTTCTCGGTGATCACTTACTATCTCCTTAAAAAATCCTATAACTCAAGGAACTTCCTAGAAGCAGACTTTCTCATATATGTTAATAATGATTTCTCACAAAGTAATGATGAAATATAACTTGTACAAATTGTATAAATCTTTCCATTTTTCAATTTGATCCGATCCATTCATTGGTAGAGCTATTTACTCGATCACAGACATTTCTGCAACACCTCTAACAGAGGAACAAATAGTCAATTTGTAAGAAAATTTATTGTCAAAATTTTTCAGATATGAATCTATCTGTTTCACTTTAGAAACTTTCATCTATCTCTCTATCTCTCTATCTCTCTATCTCTCTCTATCTCTACTCACAAATAACATCGCCCTACAGTTTAAAAGATTCAACAATCCTTAAAAAAATAAAATAAAAAATCGTTCAACGGAATCCCGCTTCAATTCTCCGACCAGCGTTGCATTTCCCATTTTCCGTATAAATTAACGCAAACTCACTGTCCATTCCTCTATACTTGAACTTCTCCTACACGAGGGTTAGGGTTTTTCTCTCTCCTTCTCTCTCTCTCGCTCTCACTTTCCTCTCTGCGAGGAGCAAAGCGGCGCTGCGGTGGAGGTTTTCTCGAAGCGACAATGAGTGAGAGCAAGAAGCAAGGAGATCTCAATACTGCCGATCTGTCTTCTGCTCTGCCATCCACCACCGCTGGTCTTCCCTCAAAGCCATCTTTATTTTTTTTTGCTCCTCTCGTAAACTTATTTTAGTTTTATCTCTCGGATTGTGGTATTTTGATTACATGGTGATAAGGCTGATTATGGTGTGTAGGTCTCAATGCAGAAGAAAGAGCGGGCTTGGTTGATGCTCTGAAGGTATGATTTTTGGCCTATATAGTAGTTTTTATTGCTTTTGTTTAGAGTTATTTGGTGATTCGGAGGCTTTGCTCATCTTAAAACGCTGTGTTTGTGACTNGTAGGTCTCAATGCAGAAGAAAGAGCGGGCTTGGTTGATGCTCTGAAGGTATGATTTTTGGCCTATATAGTATTATTTATTTCTTTTGTTTAGAGTTCTTTGGTGATTCGGAGGCTTTGCTCATCTTAAAACGCTGTGTTTGTGACATGCAGAGCAAACTTCAGAGCCTGGCGGAGCTACACGTAGAGGCAATGGAGACATTGTCCCCTAAGGTCAAGAAGCGTGTTGAGGTTCTTAGAGATATTCAGGTCCTCCCGCCCCCGATATATATATTTTTACTTTTTAATCTTATAATTCATAGATTGCAACTGAAGCCTCATTTATTAGATGGCTAAAGGTATGGCCATATCATTGATGGTGATGGGGCATTTGCTTCCCCTGGTAATGTTGGATGGTGGCATGCTCTCGAAATTTGGGTACTTTTGGTTTAATATGAATACTTAGCTGTATGAAAGAAACTTTTTCAGTTTAGATTTGGCCAAAATTATTAATTTAAGGAAAATTTATATATACACCACATAATCTTATGGATTTGCATATCAAACACCCAAAAGTTTGATACTGGCATTCATAACACCTTGATGTTATAAAACTATGCATAAAAAAAGTGCACATGACCTTTAAAAAGTAAGTAAAGTGGTATTTTTGAAGTGATGTTAAAAATTGAAGTGTTATGAATGTAAGTATTAAAGTTTAGGTGTTAAATATGTAAACACATTAGAATTGTGTGTTATGAATGTAAATGCCCTTTAATTTTATGTGTATTGGATCAATATTGAGTAAATTCATCACATCAGTGTTGGATGGCTATAAAATATATGTACGAGCAAAACTGCTTTTGATCCAATTAAATTGGACAAAATTTAATATTTAGAGGTTTTGAGAAGAAAACAACATATAAGTTGGGTAAATTTAAGTAAGGCTGGGACTGCTGCAGCAAATTAAGTGCTGAAATACATAGATATCCTTTATTACTTCTAAATTTATTTTGTAGTAAAGTAAATAGGCTTTTTATCTTTTTAGTGTGTCAACCTTTTATTGGAAGCGCCAAGTGGATTTGAAGTTGGATGAAAATGGTTTATTGTTAAGATTATAATATATTTTTATATTCCCGAAACTTGAGAATAGAAGAAAGTCGACTTCACATTTGTTGAGCCTCTAAACTTCATAAAATTGATGGTTTTAAAAGATATGTAAATCTCGAAGTTAAATATTGAATTTCTTACCCTTTTGAGTTATCTTGCATTTGAAACGCTATGAAATAAGTAAATAACAATGTCTGGTTGAAATTCTGGAAATGGTCTTTATGAATTAATATATGTCAGCAAACATGAAGACGTTCTATATAATAGGGAAGAAGTTCATTTATTCTTCAATGCTTGTTGGATCTTGATGCTTGCTAGAAAATTCGTGGCAGTAGAGTAATAGATTATCGTCGTAGCGTTGTACGAGAATTCAATATACACACAGATGAAAGAGAAACAAACAGTGATGACTCAAGAAGTTTTTACGTGGAAAACCCGGAAATGAAAAAACCATGTGGCCTGATTCAGTTGTGAAAATTCACAATTGATTAATGATTACAAATATCCCTTGTCCCACAGACTGAAAAATGTTACTATATTTTTCAGATTACAACGAGGACTGTCTGCGTCTGATTGGTGGTGATTGATGACGGTTGGCGGAGGTCGGCGGGGGTTGGCCGGGGTCAACGGCGGTCGACGATGATGTTGAGCTACAGCTCCTCCTCAAAACCTCAGACTCTCTCTAAGCTTAAGTTCCCCCTCATGAGAGGGGAAGGGCTTTATTTATAGTGTTCCGGGTGCAATTAATGCAGGAATATGAACTATTTTGATCAGACGGTCCGAAGAACTTCTCTCAATCAAACGGTGATTAATGGACATTTGGGTTCTTTAATAATGTCGAAATTGATTGATTTTGGGCTCGTTGGATTCGTCTAGTCGAGACGCTCAATTCGACTATAAGCTTGTCTGATTTGACATCTATTTGACCAAATGTGTCCGGAAATCTTTCAAAAATGGTTTAATGACTTGATCTTGGCTTGATTTGACTCAAATTGGACAAACTTTGATATCATTTGGTCCTCATCGAGCTGGTTAGTTTGACAATAAGCTTGCCTGATTTGACATATAGACACACACACACACACACATAAAATTTAAGAAGGCTAGTAAAAAATGAAAAGTGGATTAATAGCCCTTTACGAACAATTTTAAGAATGTATTTCTTTATGTAATATTCAGGCTCGTCACGGTGAGCTTGAGTCCAAGTTTCATGAGGAAAGAGCTGCACTTGAAGCTAAATATCAGAAGCTCTATGAGCCTCTTTACACCAAGGTAATTTATTTCTCTTTCTCTCCCACTCTCTCTCTTTCAAATCTTGACTTATACGAAATAAATTGCTGATTTGTTGATATGTCTGTTTTTCACTTGTATTTGTAATATGCAGAGGTATGAGATTGTAAATGGTATGGTTGAGGTTGAGTTTGTTGCAGATGAATCTGCGGAAGCTACTGCTGCCGAAGATAAAACAAATGAAGGTCCATCCTATAATTCCTATTTTGTCTTTGGAATTTTTTGTTACATATTTTTTTATAGATTTCTAAATTTCCATAATCTTTTCATGTCTGGATATTTATTGTACTTCTTTTGTCCGCAGGTAAAGGTGTTCCAGATTTTTGGCTCACAGCATTGAAAACCAATGAAGTGGTCTCTGAGGAGGTTGTGCAGAATGACATGACACTCTTATTTCTGAGTTTATATAAGTGTTAAATTAATTTTAATACTCTTTTAATGGGAGTTAATATATTTCTCACTGATGCTTATTTCAACTCATATTAGAAGACTATGGTGAAGATTAAATTGACTCTTTTATAAACTTTTTGACTACTCACATTTGGCTATTTTAGTCCTACAGTTTATAAAAGTGCTAAATTAGCCCACAATCTCTTTTAATGGGGGCTAAAATAGCCCGTAATGGGTACTATTTCAAAACCCATATTAAACGACTCTGGGAACTAATTTGCCCCCCTGCAAAGAGTCAGGATACCATTTCCACACTTCTCTTGTGAAGTATTTTGGATTAAATTTGATGAGTCTAGAAACTAAATTGGATACATAAAATAGCCTAGGAGTAAAACGCCCTACCATAAATACTTCTGGCACCATTTTTGATGTTTTGCTCATTTCTTTTATATTGAAAGTAGTCTTTATTTAGTCTATACTCTGATTTTCTTTCTGAATATCTGTGAGAATACTAATGAAGTAGCTTCGGGAAAGTACTAATAATTTGGGTTTCTTTGTGGATCAGATCCATGAGCGAGATGAGGATGCTCTGAAGCATCTTAAAGATATTAGGTGCTCCAAACTTGATGACCCGAAGGGATTCAAGCTTGAATTCTTCTTCAATCCTAATCCTTACTTCAAGAATTCTGTGCTAAGTAAAACTTATCATATGATCGATGACGACGATCCTATTCTAGAGAAAGCCGTTGGGTATGCCCATTATTTCAATATTTACTTGATCCTTATTAGGGGCACTTACATACAGTGCTTGTTAGGATTTTATGAAAACATGAAAGCTTGGGTGTAAGATATTACGTGCTACTTATGTAAATTTCCCTTATTATTATTTTCTCAATCGNAAAGGTGTTCCAGATTTTTGGCTCACAGCATTGAAAACCAATGAAGTGGTCTCTGAGGAGGTTGTGCAGAATTACATGACACTCTTATTTCTGAGTTTATATAAGTGTTAAATTAGTTTTAATACTCTTTTAATGGGAGTTAATATATTTCTCACTGTTGCTTATTTCAACTCATATTAGAAGACAATGGTGAAGATTAAATTGACACTTTTATAAACTCTTTGACTACTCACATTGGGCTATTTTAGCCCTAGAGTTTATAAAAGTGCTAAATTAGCCCACAATTTCTTTTAATGGGGGCTAAAATAACCCGTAATGGGTACTATTTCAAAACCCATATTAAACGACTTTGGGGACTAAGTTGCCCCCCTGCAAAGAGTCAGGGTACCATTTCCACACTTCTCTTGTGAAGTATTTTGGATTAAATTTGATGATTCTAGAAACTAAATTGGATACATAAAATAGCCTAGGAGTAAAACGTCCTACCATAAATACTTCTGGCACCATTTTTAATGTTTTGCTCATTTCTTTTATATTGAAAGTAATCTTTATTTAGTCTATACTCTGATTTTCTATCTGAATATCTGTGAGAATACTAATGAAATAGCTTCGAGAAAGTAATAATAATTTAGGTTTCTTTGTGGATCAGATCCATGAGCGAGATGAGGATGCTCTGAAGCATCTTAAAGATATTAGGTGCTCCAAACTTGATGACCCGAAGGGATTCAAGCTTGAATTCTTCTTCAATCCTAATCCTTACTTCAAGAATTCTGTGCTAAGTAAAACTTATCATATGATCGATGACGACGATCCTATTCTAGAGAAAGCCGTTGGGTATGCCCATTATTTCAATATTTACTTGATCCTTATTAGGGGCACTTACATACAGTGCTTGTTAGGATTTTATGAAAACATGAAAGCTTGGGTGTAAGATATTACGTGCTACTTATGTAAATTTCCCTTATTATTATTTTCTCAATCGAAGTGTTCCATGATTTTTGTTTCAGGACTGAAATTGAATGGTTTCCAGGGAAGTGCTTGACTCAAAAAGTTCTGAAAAAGAAGCCAAAGAAGGGATCGAAAAAGACAAAGCCGATAACAAAGACTGAAGTTTGCGAGAGCTTTTTCAATTTTTTCAGTCCTCCTAAAGTTCCTGAAGATGATGATGAACTTGATGAAGATACTGTATGTTACATATTCTATCTATTTATGCTGAACAAACAAAAAAGAAAAATTAAAACATTATATATATATANCTTCAAGAATTCTGTGCTAAGTAAAACTTATCATATGATCGATGACGACGATCCTATTCTAGAGAAAGCCGTCGGGTATGCCCATTAGTTCAATATTTACTTGATTCTTATTAGGGGCACTTACATACAATGCTTATTAGGATTTTATGAAAATATGAAAGCTTAGGTGTAAGATATGTAAATACATAAGAATTGCGTGCTACTTATGTAAATTTCCCTTATTATTATTTTCTCAATCAAAGTGTTCCATGATTTTTGTTTCAGGACTGAAATTGAATGGTTTCCAGGGAAGTGCTTGACTCAGAAAGTTCTGAAAAAGAAGCCAAAGAAGGGATCGAAAAAGACAAAGCCGATAACAAAAACTGAAGTTTGCGAGAGCTTTTTCAATTTTTTCAGTCCTCCTAAAGTTCCTGAAGATGATGATGAACTTGATGAAGATACTGTATGTTCCATATTCTATCTATTTCTGCTGAACAAACAAAAAGGAAAAATTAAAGCATTATTTATATATTTTTTTTCTTTTTGACAGGCTGAACAGCTACAGGATCAAATGGAGCAGGATTATGACATTGGGTAAGCCATTTTTCAATGATATTATGATTTTTTTATTAGAATATAGTAATTTTTTTTGTAAAAAGCTGTTAATTTTCTGATAGAAGATCTCATCAGCTTCACACTTGAATGTTTGTGGGACTAATCTTAAATCCTTCTTCCCTTGAAGCGGCCATGTTTAACGGAACAAAGTCATAATAGCTCTACTGTTCTAATGTATTAATTTTTTAGGCTTTTTNTCAATGATATTATGATTTTTTTATTAGAATATAGTAATTTTTTTTGTAAAAAGCTGTTAATTTTCTGATAGAGATCTCATTAGTTTCACACTTGAATGTGAATTTGTTGGACTAATCTTAAATCCTTGTTCCCTCGAAGCTGCCATGTTTAACGGAACAAAGCCATAATAGCTCTACTGTTCTAATGTATTAATTTTTTAGGCTTTTACATACATAGCGCACAATTCTTATGTATTTTTATATCTCACACCTAAACTTTCATATTTACACACTAGCTCTCAAACCTTTAATAATACATAAAAAATTGCACTGTTACTGCTTTTTAAAAATGAAATATATTTTTTCATGCATAGGTTTAAAATATTTAGAGCGCTAAATATGTAAATATGAAAGTTTAGGTCGAGCTATGGAACTAAATTTCCCATAAATTTTTTTTTATTTTAGAGAAACATTTTATTTTTTTAAAATTATTGGGGCACAGATCCTCTTACTTATAATGTACTATCTATTTGCTTATTGGGACTATAGGTCCACCATTCGGGACAAGATCATTCCTCATGCTGTCTCATGGTTTACCGGCGAGGCCGTTAAGGAGGAGTTCGGTGGTATTGGAGATGAAGAGGATAATGAGGATGAAGATGAGGATGATGAAGAAGAAGATGAGGATGATGATGAAGAAGATGAAGAGGAAGAAGTCAATGCAAAGAAGAAGGTAGAGTATGCAATGTCATTTCAATTTCTTCTTTAGTTTAAGCTTGTCAAGATGGATGCTAATCTATTCTTAATTTGAATGCTTCATGCAGTTTGCAGCAGGTCGGAAGGTAATAACCAATCACCTAAACCTTGTTACAACTTATAAATTCTGTCACCATCAATTTTATTTAGGGGCATTTATATAAATATGACTCAATCCCTATATTTTTCCATATTTAACACCTAAATTTTTCCTTTTTACATTAATACCACCCAAATCTTAAATTCCACATAAAAAATGCCACTTTTAACTTCCAAAATTTGGAATACCTTTTCATGCAAAAAAAATTGAAGTTTATTAGGCGTTAGATATGTAAATTACATAGGAATTGAGGGGTATTGATATAAATCTTCCTTTTATTTATTCATTTATTTATTATTTAGTATATGTGATAATTTTGAACATTCAGAAGGATGGAGAAGTTCAGCAAGTTGATCGGCCTCCAGAATGCAAGCAGCAGTAGGAATCATATTTCATGAATTTGGTTGAAATTTTTTGGTGAGTTGAATATGTTCTCAATGACATACAGATATATATGGTTATGTTTTTGATTGATGGCAGTATAATTAGCGCACCTAACACTCCATTTCCCTTTCTTCCTTGTTATTGAATGTGCCAGTTTTGGATTTTGGAATCTTGGTTTGTCTACATTCATTTTTCTTTTTTCCTTTTTGCTTTTCGAAGCACTGTATGCTATCGTGAAATGATGTTGTTTCATCTTATAAATTTGGGAAGTTAAAATAGGAGTTACATTCAATATATTTATGAAAGCTTTTTTATTTTTTAATGTGTAGGTATCAAGGTGAGATTTTCCATGAGCGGATCATCCATATGTGCGGATGGATGTATTCAGGATGTATTTCGGTTGTATTTGGAGTGTATTCACGATGTATCCTTCTAATCCGCACTTACGGATGATTGTAGTTGGATAAGATTTCGAGAATGAGAAGAGGATGCATTGTAGAAGATGATGAAGTGTTTTTTTGATAAAGATTGAAACAAAAATAAAACAAAATAAAAAAAAATCAAATTTTGATTAGGGTAGATTGATAAAATGCTTTTAGAGATAATGAGTGTCTCGCGAATGAGTTTGAGAATTGAGTTAATCAAGTTGCAAGCTTGAGCTGGTGTTGAAACTCAAGCTCGCTTATTAAACAACTCAAACTCATCGAGAGGCTTGGCTCGTGAGCCAGCTCGATTAGTTTGATATGTTGATGATAAAAAAGATGGAACTAATGAGGCTCGGCTCCTTTCCTTGTGAGCGGGTTTGATTAGTTGGATTTCATTAATGTATATATATATAGATACATTGGGCTTAGTTGTTGCAATATTTCTTGTTTCAATGTTAGTTGGCTTCTTTGGTGACCTCTTCTGATAATTTTATCTTAGCTCGTGAGTTTGTTGTTAGCACCGCGAGCTAAGTTCGAATCAAGCACGACTCGAAGCCGATTGTCCCCTACACATCATGGAAACACAATAAATGTAGCTTAGCTTTTAGATCAGGTTTCAGTCTGATCAAAAAATCTGTTTATGAGTTGAACTTAATGTGAATTTAAATTGAATTGGACAAACTTGTATTTGATTTTGATTTAATCAAAACTATAATTAATATAGGCAATTCGTTAAAAGAGTTCATTTTTCTCTTGGCTGCTTGAGTTCAGTGCTTATTATAAGATATATATATTGATATGGACTTATTATTTTTGCCATAAATAGGGACATGAAAAAATTGGGCGATATATATATATATATATATATGTGTGTGTGCGCGCGCGCGCGTGTTAATAATATAAATGTCTTTAAAATAATATATAATTAAATATAAACTAAATGCATTCTTATTTTTTTATATAATTGTACATAAGAAAAAGGAAATTTACATGCACAGAATACAAATTTTATGTATTTTGGTGTTTTAAATTCATATACTAAACTGTATATTTTACTTTTAAAAACTTATAATAATAATATTTTTTATGTAATATAAAAAATTTGAGTGTTATGTCTATAAATATGAAAGTTTATATTTATATCTGTAAGTACATAAAAAAGGTGTACTGTTTATGTNACATAGCGCACAATTCTTATGTATTTTTATATCTCACACCTAAACTTTCATATTTACACACTAGCTCTCAAATCTTTAATAATACATAAAAAATTGCGCTGTTACCGCTTTTTAAAAATGAAATATACTTTTTCATGCATAGTTTAAAAATACCAGAGCGCCAAATATGTAAATATGAAAGTTTAGGATGTGCTACGGAACTAAATTTCCCATAATTTTTTTTTTATTTTAGAGAAACATTTTATTTTTTAAAATTATTGGGGCACAGATCCTTCTACTTATAATGTACTATCTATTTGCTTTTTGGGACTATAGGTCCACCATTCGAGACAAGATCATTCCTCATGCTGTTTCATGGTTTACCGGCGAGGCCGATAAGGAGGAGTTTGGTGGTATTGGAGATGAAGAGGATAATGAGGATGAAGATGAGGATGAAGAAGAAGAAGATGAAGATGATGATGAAGACGAAGAAGTTGAAGAAGTCAATGCAAAGAAGAAGGTAGTGTATGCAATGTCATTTAAATTTCTTCTTTAGTTTAAGCTTGTCAAGATGGATGCTAATCTATTCTTAATTTGAATGCTTCATGCAGTCTGCAGCAGGTCGGAAGGTAATAACCAATCACCTAAACCTTGTTACAACTTATAAATCCTGTCACCATTAATTTTATTTAGGGGCATTTATATACATACGACTCAATCCCTATATTTTTCCATATTTAACACCTAAACTTTTCCTTTTTACATTAATACCCACCCAATTCTTAAATTCCACATAAAAAATGCCACTTTTAACTTTCAAAATTTGGAATAACTTTTCATGCAAAAAAATTGAAGTTTATTAGGTGTTAGATATGTAAATTACGTAGGAATTGAGGGGTATTTATATAAATCTTCCTTTTATTTATTATTTAGTATATGTGATAATTTTGAACATTCAGAAGGATGGAGAACTTCAGCAAGTTAATCTGCCTCCAGAATGCAAGCAGCAGTAGGAATCATATTTCATGAATTTGGTTGAAATTTTTTGGTGAGTTGAATATGTTCTCAATGACATACACATTTATATGGTTATGATTTTGATTGATGGCAGTATAATTAGTGCACCTAACACTCCATTTCCCTTTCTTCCTTGTTATTGACTGTGCCAGTTTTGGAATTTGGAATTTTGGTCTGTCTACATTGATTTTTCTTTTTCCTTTTTGCTTTTCAAAGCACCGTATGCTATCGTGAAATGATTTTGTTTCATCTTATAAATTTGGGAAGTTAAAATAGGAGTTATATTCCATATATTTATGAAAGCTTTTTTATTTTTTAATGTGTAGGTATTAAGGTGAGATTTTCCATTTGTGCGGATGGATGTATTCAGGATGTATTTCAGTTGTATTTGGAGTGTATTCACGATGTACACCTCTAATCCGCACTTACGGATGATTGTATTTGGATAAGATTTCAAGAATGAGAAGAGGATGCATTGTAGAAGATGATGAAGTGCTTTGTTGATAAAGATAAAAATAAAAATAAAACAAAATAAAGAAGAATCAAATTTTGATTAGGGTAGATCGATAAAATGCTTTTAGAGATAATGATTGTCTCGCGAATGAGTTTGAGAATTGAGTTAATCAAGTTGCAAGCTTGAGCTAGTGTTGAAACTCAAGCTCGCTTATTAAACAACTCAAACTCATTGAGAGGCTTGGCTTGTGAGCCAGTTCGATTAGTTGATATGTTGATAATAAAAAAGCTGGAACTAATGAGGCTCGGCTCCTTTGCTTGTGAGCGGGTTTGATTAGTTGGATTTCATTAATGTGTGTATATATATATATATATAGGTTGAGTTGTTGCAGTATTTCTTGTTTCAATATTAGTTGGCTTCTTTGGTGACCTCTTCTGATAATTGTATCTTAGCTCGTGAGTTTGTTGTTAGCACCGCAAGCTAAATTTGAATCAAGTACGACTCGAAGCCGATTGTCACCTACACATCATGGAAACACACCAAATGTAGCTTAGCTTTTGGATCAGGTTTCAGTCTGATCAATAAATCTATTTATGAGTTGAACTTGATTTTGATTTAAATTGAATTGGACAAACTTGTAATTGATTTTGATTTAATCAAAATTATAATTAATATAGGCAATTCTTTAAAAGACTTCATTTTTCTCTTGGTTGCTTGAGTTCAGTGCTTATTATAAGAAATATATGTTGATATGGACTTATTATTTTTGTCATAAATAGGGACATTAAAAATCTAATTCATGCTCAAATATGTACGCTCTTAAATTTTTAAGAGAGAGTTACATATAAATCACTCATTTTTATGTATTTATATATAACACCTAAACTTCAATATATGTTATGCTATATTATTGTATGTATTAATAAAAAATGTGCATTTTATTTTTTTTAATATTAAAATAGTGATTATATATATATATATATATATCTATCTGTGTACGCACGCGTTAATAATATAAATGTCTCTAAAATAATATATAATTAAATATAAACTAAATACATTCTGATTTTTTTATATAATTGTACATAAAAAAAAAGGAAATTTACATGCACAGAACACAAATCTTATGTATTTTGGTGTTTTAAATTCATATACTAAACTGTATGTTTTACTTTTAAAAAATTATAATAATAATTTTTTTTATGTAATATAAAAAATTTGATTGTTATGTCTATAAATATGAAAGTTTATATTTAGATCTGTAAATACATAAAAATGGTGTACTGTTTATGTAAATTCCCCTAAAATGGTAGGGGCAAATGAATCCAACAGGTTCTATTGCAAGTGATTAAGCTGGTGCTGCAGAACGGAGGTGGGAGAAGCAGCAGAAGAAGAGGGTGAAAACAATGGAAGCGGCGAGGATGAAGGTTATGGGGTTCTTAGGGAATAAAGATAACATCATGAACTCNCTGTTTATGCAACTCTCCCTAAAATGGTAGGGGCAAATAAATCCGACAGGTTCTATTGCAAGAGATTAAGCTGGTGCTGCAGAACGGAGGTGGGAGAAGCAGCAGAAGAAGAGGGTGAAAACAATGGAAGCGGCGAGGATGAAGGTGATGGGGTTCTTAGGGAATAAAGATAACATCATGAACTTGCTCCTTGCGGGAGCCTTTGCAGCGCTTTCATGGCGGTCTTATCAGCAGCAGAGGGAGATCGACGAGCTCGAGGCGGAGAAATTGGTTCTGCGAAGTGGCAACACGGCCATGTCTTCCACCATGTGGGCATGGCGCGAGCATCTCTTCCACCTCGCAGAAGCCGATCCATCATCTGCCCTCATCCCGCTCGCTCGCCTCCGCGCCATTTACGGTGAGGAGGAAAAGATCCCCGATGTCACGGATTCTAAGTTGGACGGAAATATCCGTATCGGTATGTTCCTTCGAAACCCTAACGATTAGAATCAGTAAATTTTTCAGGTATTTTGAACGAAATAGGTTAAACTTTGCTTTGGGTTTTGGTTTTTGTTCTTTTAATCTTGTATAGCGTATATGATTAAGCTCCATAAGAATTGGTTTGTTTGGTATCAAATTGAAAATAAAATATGGTTCAAATTATCAATCAGAGATCTCGTATGATAAAGCATGTCTTGCATTAGAAGAAATTGTTTTCGATCACAATAGAGTTACAGCAAGGATCAACTTTAAAGGGCTGTTTGGCAACAATTTACTATTTCATTCAAATAGGAGTTAGCAAAATCTTTGAATTTAGTGAATCAAAGAGGCGTGTAATGATGATAAACTATGTGGCATGATAGATTGTTTGGTAGATTTGTTTAATGTTTAAAATTTAGGTAAAAGATAAGAAGGGATAGCAATGAGAAGTGATATAAATCTCTTAAAACCTACTGAACCAAAAATTTATTAATTTTGGGATTTAATTTAAAATTAGCAGAAAATTAGGCTCAAGAAGGTGGTGGAATTTGTGCCTCAAAAAACTGTTTGGCTTTATCATTTAATATTATTGCAAGTAGTTTAACACCTTAGTGTGGTTGTTTTAAGCACATAGGTTCTATTACATAAAAGAGTAAGGATTTTTAAATATATGTGATTGAATTAATTTGGCATCTCAAATTTCTTAAACAACAATATGTTATCATGGATCTAAGGATAAATTTTATAAAATTAGAGTTTGATCTTGTATGCTTAATAGATTGGAGTGTATGGTTGCAAAGAAGATAATAATGGGTAGAATAAGAAATTTAAGATGGATGATTGATAAATATAAAAAAAGGTAAGTGTAAGCAGTGATTATATTAGTGATTGGTGGGTGGTTTTTAGCACTGATTGAAAACTGGATATTAAATATTCTCAAGTGGTATGGGCATATATCAGGGTAGATTATGCACCAATAAGGTTGATAGAATTTCTCTTATAATGATTTAGGAGTAGGAGGGATGATGAGTGAATAGAATATGCTTAGAAGCTATGTAAAGGCTTACATAAATAGGGGTTGAAATTGACATAATGTTCTCTGCCTTTACAGCTCTGTTAATTGAAAGAAGCAACATTTTTAGGACATAGAACAGAATTAATTTATCTTGAAAACCAAAAATTATCAGAGTGGTCAATCTGCTTTGTGCAAAATAATTTTTTTTTGGAACATAATTTTTCGAAGAACACAATTCCTAGACGTGATTTCATACAACCACTTATGGATCGTTGTAAAAAATGCAATGAATTACAAAAATGGGACTTCTTTGCTTCGTGCTACTAAATTCCACACTCCATGTTTCAGATTCTCTTATCTTGATCAAATTTACCTCTGAAATTTTTTTGATTTAGTTGAAAAAATGTCATTATGAATCAACAGAGGCCATCTTTTTGATACAAACAAAGCTAACTTTTTCACAGAAATAACAAAAGAGTAGATAGCCCTTAGGCGCACAAAAGAATAAATTACCCTTAGAAACCGACGCAACACTTTCTTCCTTGAATAGTCTTAAAATTTTCATCTTTTTCATGATTATTGTCATACAATTGTTGTGATTTGGGTAAAAGTAAATCCCTTGTGTTTTGCATTTTCTTTTTTCTGAAACATAACAGTATTTCTTAACTTTACAATTCACATTTTTAGTTGTCTTTATACCATGTTAACCCAAATTAATTCCAAGCATCTGAATCATCTTGCTATACTTTTTTTTTTTCCGTTACTACATTCTTTGCTTGGACTCATTATGGTGAGATCCATTTCTTTTATAAATGTAATTTTTTGCCTCTTTTGATTCTGAGTTCTTTCATGTCAGAACTCCTAAATTTTTATGTCTAGCTCCTCTCATTTATGTGAATTTTTTCACGCTTGCATGCTCAAATTCAGGCTTTAGTTAGAGTTTATGGGGGTTTTTTTTTAATGATGATTTTTACCTATTAACTGCAGATCAAGCAGAAGATGGTCCTGTAAATGAACCCATTATTGCTTAATCTAGCTGTTATATATAAACTTGAAAATTTTGAATCATTAGACCTCAATTCTGTATGAAACATGTTTGTTGGATTAGTAACCGTTTAGTTGTTTGATTTACATGAATGAGCTTAAATTAATTGATGACTGAAAATTCTTATGTGTTATGATTAGGGCTGTAAACAGTGCTCAGCTCTTTCGAAATTGCATCGTGTTTGAAATTGGCTCGTGTTCGAAATTACCCATGAATAGTGTATGTGTTTATGGCTCTAGTTACATATTCTTGTTCATGTTCGGCTCGTGTTTAACATGAAATTGACTTTTCTAAATTAATTAGAGTATATATATATATAGTGTTGGATTTTATCCTGCATCAATTCTATACAATAGAATACGCAAAATCATGACCACACGAATTGTTATGATTTAAACTTAGATGTAAATATATATGATATTTTTTATTTCTTGCTAAAATGAGTCAAACACGATCAAACAGAGGGTTCGTGTTCGATTCAAACAAAAATTACTTAACGAGCCGAACGCAAGTTCTTTGCGAACAATGAGCTTTTTGACAGCCCTAGTTATGATTTTGTGTTATTGAGCGGAATATGAACAAATTGCTATAATAAAATTTATCAAAAAATTTTATCAATCATCAATCAGTGATTAAAATTGATTTGCTTATATTGAAAGATGCCTTATTCTAAACCGTTCGAACAGGCCACCTAATTCCTATGAATTGAATTTACATATCTAAATCAATTGTACTTTTTACCTTTGTACCACCCAAATCTTTCATAGCACATCAAAAATACCATTGTTTAGATTTAAAAAAAATGAAAAGGCATTATATATGTACACCAGGTTAGGTGTTTGATATGTAAATACTTAGGAATTGAGTAGCATGCATGTAAATATTACCCAAAAAAAAAAAAGGAACTTGGTACGCTAGAATTCTGTGCTTGTAAAAACAGAGTTGAGCATTTGAACTTTTGTGGTTTAAAGTTATAAGCTTTGTAGCACGTACATTTTTTATGAGCGGAACAATTATTTTGGTAGCGTACCATCTTATAGACACCTGTCTTGGCGAAATTCATACAACTTTCTATGTTTAGAGAACACCACACGGCTCCATGTAGCTTACACATCCAACACCTAAACTATTGAAATTTGTATACATAATACTCAAATCTTGATATCCCACTAGATATATCACCAATACCCCCATTTTAAAAGTGAATTACCTCTTTCATAGATTTATGACACCTAAGTGTTATAAATGTAAATATGAAAGTTTAGGTGTTTAATTTGTAAATACATGGGTTATTGTATGTATATTTCTCCGCAATCGATTAATTTGTTTTATTACCATTTTGACAGAATAACTGCTTAAATAAGCCTAATTTCAAATAAAACAAATCAAAATACTCATTAAATAGCTCAAAATTCAAGATTTTCACAATTTCAAAACAGTTCAAATTACATAAAATAAAATACATACATTTGTAGGGTATATCTAACAATAGATGCAAAATTTCATGAAATAATTAGATAAATAAAAACCACAGCTATCTCCTCGAAGAAAACATGAGAAAATATATACAGAAAAAAACTACCAATACCATTATAATTAGAAGGGGTAATTAACATACATACCACAAAAACGCCTACGTATTTACCTATCTGACACCTAAAATTTAATATTTACACTTCAAAAACCATCTTATCATAACCGTATGCATGAAAATATGCATTTGACTCTTTAAAAAGATAATAATGATGACATTTTGGGTGTGATTTAAAAGATATCGGTGATATGCATGTAAATATGAATGTTTAGTTGGTAGATATGTAAACATACGAGAATTGAGCGGCATGTATGTACATGCCCCAAGTGACAAAAAACAAAGGCCAGAGCATAATCAGAATCACCCGTAAAAAAACAAGTTTTGCTAATTCCTGCTTTCAGAGATCAGAAAATATGACAGAAACAATCTTTTTTTCAACAAAGATGGTGAAAGTTTTAAGTTACAAAAATAAGAAGAATGAATCAATATGGACGGTATCGATGGCCTCCGCCGATTCCATGACCACCCAGTTGATGATTTCTAGTATGCGCTGCTGCTGCAGGAACGCCAGGTTCTTGCCTGCACTCAAATCATGAAATTGTTGAATCAAATTCTGACATATCTATTCAAGTTTGCTGTATTCTAGGAAGAATTATGTGTGTTTTTGTTTTTTTTCCTCGCCTTTTTAATTTAATTTTTGGCATTGGTGAACAAAGAAATTAACCAAAAATGAGCCACAAGAGAATTGTTTGTCAGCATAATAGTCATGAAAATGCGTCGCGCGCAATTAAGGTTTAACAAAGAAAATGTGGGAAGCAATTGAAGACTTCAAAATTTTGGATCTCATGAAGTGCTAAGAGGTTTTTCCTTTTTTTTTTTCCTTCAAAATAAAAATTGTAGACAACTTGTCGAGTTTGCGTGCCAACCTTGCACATGGGTCGTGCTAATCTTCCCTTATCATCCAATTTCATCGGATGTTTTCAAAGAGACAAATGCCAAAAGGCTAAGACTATTGGATATATTTTTACCTCACGAAACCTTTGAAGTGGTGAGGTAAAGAAAGGGTAAAATATAGATAAATGATGCAGGGAATAGAAAAAGAAAAAAAAAAAGAAAAAAAAGACCAAATTACTACTAGAACATGCAGTATCCTATTGCGGAGCATCGATCAACCACTGCTGATGAGCAGTCTGCATCAACGTAAGCTTAAAGAAGCAACCCCTCACCTTTTCTTGAATAAAAAATCATTTTATTCTATTAGTTGTCAGGCAGTGGAGTATCATGTTTACAGCTTGAGGGTGTGACTTTAGGGTTGTGCATGAACCGACTTACTGTACTCAAATTATCCGCTGGTGCAAATGTTTTTTCACGGAAAACACCCATTTGCGTCTCACTGTTTTTTTTTTTTTTTTTGAAAGACCTTTACTATTCCCCATGTTTTATTCTTATCAAATGCCTCAATCTCTATTCTCATAGCTTCTCTCCAATTCTAATTGAATAAAGCCTCAGACAAGATATTAGGAGTTGGGATTGAGTTTTAAGTCGACATAGAAACTTGTCATATGAAAATGATACTTGAATGTTCAATGCATTCTTGTCTTTTTTTTTTTTTTTAATACAATTGGTTAGTTGTAATCAAACGGAATACAAAAGAAAATTGAAGTTATGCTTACGTCATTTTCAGGAGTAAAGCTAGAGTTCTGGGCTTGCACAAGGTTCCAAATTTCTCTTTCTCAAATATACATGTGCATACCTCATAGTGTCAAGCTTATCATTAGAAGGGACTTATTTTAACTGTTTCTTATTTGATTCTTGTGGGGACAATTCGGGCTATAGGAATGACTCATGTGAAAGTGATTTGGCCTCTAAGTGAAGATTAAGGTTGTAATGTGGGTGGGTCAAGAAAGAGTAGATCTTCTGCCTTATCTTTCCCAATAAAACTACTCCCCCTAAAAATAAGGCTGAGTGAAAAAAGATTGGTTTTCCTCAATTTTTATGTATGTGGGTGACAACACTANAGTCGGTAGATATGTAAACATACGAGAATTGCGTGGTATGTATGTACATGCCCCTAAGTGAAACAAAAAACACAGGCCAGAGCATAATCAGAATCACCCATAAAAGAACAAGTTTTGCTAATTCCTGCTTTCAGAAATCAGAAAATATGACAGAAAAAATCTTTTTTCAACAAAGATGGTGAAAGTTTTAAATTACAAAAATAAGAAGAATCGAATCAATATGGACGGTATCGATGGCCTCCGCCGATTCCATGACCACCCAGTTGATGATTTCTAGTATGCGCTGCTGCTGCAGGAACGCCAGGTTCTTGCCTGCACTCAAATCATGAAATTGTTGAATCAAATTCTGACATATCTATTCAAGTTTGCTGTATTCTAGGAAAAGTTGTGTTTTTTTTTTTTTAAATTTTCTCGCCTTTTTAATTTAATTTTTGACATTGGTGAACAAAGAAATTAACAAAAAATGAGCCTCAAGTGAATTGCTTGTCAGCATAATAGTCATGAAAATGCGTAGCGCGCAATGAAGGTTTAACAAAGAAAATGTGGGAAGCAATTGAAGTCTTCGAAATTTTGGATCTTATGAAGTGCTAAGAGGTTTTTCCTTTTTTTTTCCTTCAAAATGAAAATTGTAGACAATTTGTCGAGTTTGTGTGCCAACCTTGCACATGGGTCGTGCTAACCTTCCCTTATCATCCAATTTCATCGGATGTTTTCGAAGAGACAAATGCCAAAAGGTTAAGACTATTGGATATATTTTTACCTCACGAAACCTTTGAAGTGGTGAAGTAAAGAAAGGGTAAAATATAGATAAATGATGCAGGGAATAGAAAAAGAACAAAAAAAAAAGACCAAATTACTACCTAAGAACATGCAGTACCCTATTGTGAAACATCTATCAACCAATGCTGATGTGCAGTCTGCATCAACGTAAGCTTAAAGAAACAACCCCTCACCTTTTCTTGAATAAAAAATCATTTTCTTCTATTAGTTGTCAGGTAGTGGAGTATCATGTTTACAGCTTGAGGGTGTGACTTTGGGGTTGTGCATGAACAGACTTACTACACTCACAATATATACAATGTTGGGCCGAGTGTAAGCTAAATATATTGACTTCCCAACCAATTTTTGGAACCCTATTTTATCTATTGCCTTGAAATACTTATGTTGGGAAACGAAGATACCTTGCCAAGATCAAGCTACTTCTATCCCAATGAAGTATTTCAAGCCTCCCAAGTCTTTGATTTCAAATTTCTTTGCCAACCAATTTTTCAAAGCCTCAATTTTTTTTCTCATTGTTCCTTGGTAACAATTATGTTATCAACATACACATGAAAAACAGTAACTCCCCATAAATTTGTGTGTTTAATGATTATGTATGCTCACTGTAGCTTTTCCCGGCATTAAGCATCATCTTTACAAACCTGCCAAACCAAACTCTCGAACGCCGCTTGAGTCAGTATAATACAATTTTCAGTCTGCAAACCTTATACCCTTTTATATATCTTCCAAACCCCGATGAAATATCCATATATATCTCTTCCTCTAAATCACCATAAAGAAAGGTGTTCTTCACATAAAATTACGGTAATGTGTGGCCAAGAACAAAAGAAACTTTACTGTATTCAAATTATCCACTGGTGCAAATGTCTTTTCATGGAAAACACCCATTTGTGTCTCACTGTTTTTTTTTTTTTTTTGAAATACCTTTACTATTCCCCATGTTTTATTCTTATCAAATGCCTCAATCTCTATTCTCATAGCTTCTCTCCAATTCTAATTGAATAAAGCCTCGGACAAGGTATTAGGAGTTGGATTGAGTTTTAAGTCGACAAAGAAATTTGTCATATGAAAATGACGCTTGAATGTTCAATGCATTCTTGTCTCTTTTTTTTAATACAATAGGTTAGTAGTAATCAAACGGAATACAGAAGAAAATTGAATTTATGCTTACGTCATTTTCAGGAGTAACGCTAGAGTTCTGGGCTTGCACAAGGTTCCAAATTTCTCTTTCTCAAATATACATATGCATACCTCATAGTGTCAAGCTTATCATTAGAAGGGATTTATTTTAACTGTTTCATATTTGATTCTTGTGGGGACAATTCGGGCTATAGGAATGACTCATGTGAAAGTGATTTGGACTTTAAGTGAAGATTAAGGTTGTAATGTGGGTGAGTCAAGAAAGAGTAGCCTTCTGCCTTACCTTTCCCAATAAAACTAGACTCCACCTAAAAATAAGGCTGAGTGAAAAAAGATTGGTTTTCCTCAATTTTTATGTATGTGGGTGACAACACCTGTAGCCGTTTTGTGTTGGAGAATACCTAATAAACATACACTTAATGGCTTGTGGATCTAATTTACCTCTGCTAAATTTAGACACATAAAAAAAACAGGACAACCAAAGACTCGAGCAATATCATTTGCTGTTCGAATATTAAGATAAAACCGAGAGAGAGAGAGAGAGACAGAGGAGTTGCATGGGGGTTCGATTGCCTAAAACTTTGGAAGGCAATTAGTTTATTATGTAAGTTGCAATACAGACAAATTCCTCCTCCTATGATTTTGGAACCTGATTTTGAAAGAGTAAAGCAGGAGTGGCATAGGAGTTTGATTACCTAATACTTTGGAGGGCAATCAGCTTATTATGTAAGCTGCAAATGAGGACAAATTCTTGTTGGTATAATTTTGGAACCTGATGTTGGAAGATTAAAGAACTGGTTGTCAGAATTATTAGATCGGATCCTTTTTATTTTAAACCAAATTGGTATGTCAAGGAAGTTTGGAAGGATAATAGTCACAGACTTGTATTTAAGAAGGAATCCACAAGACTCTAGCCCAATCATCTATGAAAGAGAAAAACACCGAGCTCTTATAACATTGTGAATTATAGAGGGACCCCGTATATCAGTGTTAGTCATACAATAAGTAAAAGGATTTCTGCTATTGCTAATTGGAAAAGAAACCTTTTTATGTTTGGCAAATTCAAATGCATCACAATAAAAATTTTCAACATAAGCCTATTGAAGCAAAAAAGGGGACACGGTCTTTGAAGTAGTAAATAAAGGATGATCGAAACAAAAGTGTCGGCGTCAAATGACATCTTCATTTGATACAAATTAACAAAACACAAAAAATATGTGCTTGATATTAAGCGCATATATATCAAAATACTAGATGCTTCTATTTTCTTTAGCAAATTCAATCCTCTTCCCCGAAACCCAATCTTGAAATGAACAATAAGATAATAAAACAAGATATAATAGTTCATATCATGGGCTAATTTGTTAATAAACAAAAGACTGGTGGACAATTTGGGAATATAGAGTACATCTAATAATAATGATGAACTCAAACTGAATATGACCATCGTGGTGATAACATAACCACCGACAACAAAAATTTTCATATTGCTAAGACACAGTGAATATGTTATAAATTTGATTTAGGGTGGTGTGATGTGTGGATCTCGAGTCAATAACCCAAAAGTTTTGTATAAATCGGCCCAACAATGTAATCCATAAAAGAAAAACTTACTAGAGAGTGCTAACAAACAAAAGCCACTTGGCCACTCCAATGTACCCCCAAAAAGTTTTGAAGCTTTTCAATCTCGGCCTAATTAAGGTGGTTGGGAGCAGTCTCTTTAGGAGTCTGTTGGACCAAACTTTATATATTGGATTTTGTGATGAAAATTTGATGAGCTTGTTACTGAATTTTCTTTTATTACCTCATTGGCCCCGTTCTCGGCTTGAAGTAGGAGGTTTTCTATATAATTTCCAACAACGATTCTTGGTGTCTCTCTGCTTCTTACAATAGGTTCACCGAAAACTATCTGGAGCTTCATTTTGGGATGCTCTCTTGATTTTATTTTGGTTGGTGTTATATCATGAAACCATGGAAGACCCTTCAATTGTGTCATTGGTTCAAGCATAATGGCTCTTCGACTCTCAGCTCAAATCAAGAACAAAAAACTCATTTAGTAAAACGACCTCTTCCAAACACGTCAAATTCTGCATTTTGGCAAACTAAAAATTCATACACTCGATTTTTCTAAATAAATTTCTTCAAGAATATATCATCGGCGGCACATAGTCTCAAGCATCCAATAATGGACGAATTCTTGTCATAGATTTTGTGGAATATTCACATATTTTGTTACTATTTGTTGCCCTATGTAATAGCAACAATTTTACTTTGGCTTCATACACGTGCAACAACTTTGGCCGTTGCACATGTTTGGTGAAGGGCATTCAAAAATCTTTTGCAAAAGAAATATATATGTATCACTGATTTTTGATGTCTTTGAACTCCGTAACCAAGACATAATCATGAAGTCATCTTCATCCCATATATCAAAATTTGGATCACCTATTTCGATCCCGTGTTAAGAATCTGTGAAATTTTGCCTAAGCCTTTTAGACAAGGTACGAACTAGATGAGACCGTTTCAAGCAGTTTTGACTAAGGGGGAGCATTCGGCTTGTTTGAATGGATTGATCTGGTCAAACCAATTGCAACCGAAAAACCAAACCAATCAAAATTTTGCTAAAATTTAATTGACCAAACCAAAATTTCATTTAATTTACTTCGTACTTGAAGTTTGATTATGTACAAACATCAAGAATTTCATCTCTTACAAGTATAATATCGATTTAATTTCATTAATTTTCAATTTAAGTTCATTTTTTTTGTTTTTCAATTTGTTTGGTTAAATGAAAATTAAAATTGAACTAATAACTGAAACTGAATATTAATCTTTTAAAAACAAGAAATCGGAATGCCTATTTGAAACCGAACCAAATCAATCAAATTTGTTCAATTCGGTTTGGTTTTTCGATGTTGACCATATAATGCATACTCCTAGTTTTGACAATTGAGTTTATCTGAGCTGTATATATTTTACAGTTCACTCGGAGAAAGATAGGCTTCTACCATTCCATCAGATTGAAAAGAGTTGTTTGTTTCAAAAATCTCGAACATCGCATAATAATGAAAAACATACCAACTACAAAGGCTGTACTAACATGAAGAAGAAGAAAAAAGAATGTTCGCAATGAAGACCAAGAATAAGCGGCAATGAAGACAAAAAAAACAGACAAAAATTTGGAAACAAAGGCCTAAAAAAAATTCCATAGGCATGAAAACCTAGGGCTATGATACCACGACAAAATATGTGAAACAAAATTCAGACACGTCTTTCATTATGCACACNCTCTTTCATAGATTTATGACACCTAAGTGTTATAAATGTAAATATGAAAGTTTAGGTGTTTAATTTGTAAATGCATGAGTTATTGTATGTATATTTTTTTCACAATCGATTAATNTCATAGATTTATGACACCTAAGTGTTATAAATGTAAATATGAAAGTTTAGGTGTTTAATTTGTAAATACATGAGTTATTGTATGTATATTTTTTCACAATCGATTAATTTTTTTTTTGTTACCATTTTGACAGAATTAACTGCTTAAATAAGCCTAATTTCAAATAAAACAAATAAAAATACTCATAAAATAGCTCAAAATTCAAGATTTTCACAATTTCAAAACAGTTCAAATTACATAAAATAAAATACATACATTTGTAGGGTATGTCTAACAATAGATGCAAAATTTCATGAAATAATTAGATAAATAAAAACCACACAGCTATCTACTCGAAGAAAACATGAGAAAATATATAAAGAAAAAAACTACCAAAACCATTATAACTAGAAGGGGTAATTAACATACATACTACAAAAACGCCTACGTATTTACCTATCCGACACCTAAAATTCAATATTTACACTTCAAAAACCATCTTATCACAAAAGTATGCATGAAAATCTGTATTTGACTCTGTAAAAGATAGTAATGTGACATTTTGGGTGTGATTCAAAAGATATCGGTGATATGCATGTAAATATGAATGTTTAGTCGGTAGATATGTAAACATACGAGAATTGCGTGGTATGTATGTACATGCCCCTAAGTGAAACAAAAAACAAAGGCCAGAGCATAATCAGAATCACCCATAAAAAAACAAGTTTTGCTAATTCCTGCTTTCAGAAATCAGAAAATATGACAGAAACAATCTTTTTTNTATATATATATATATATATATATATATATATACATAGATATAGGGTGTTGGATTCAATCCTGCATCAATTCTGTGCAATAGAATACGCAAAATCATAACCACACGAATTGTTATGATTTAAACTTAGATGTAAATATATATAATATTTTTTATTTCTTGCTTAAATGAGCCGAACACGATCAAACAGAGGGTTCGTGTTCGGCTCATTTACTTAACAAATGATTCAAACAAAAGTTAACTAGCGGAACGTAAGTTCTTTGTGAACAATGAGCTTTTTGACAGCCTTAGTTAGTTATGATTTTGTGTTATTGAGCTGAGTATGAACAAATCGTTATAATAAAATTTATCCAAAATTTTTATCAATCATCAATATCAGATTGATTATCATGAAGCATAAATCTTAATAAAAAATTGATTTGATTCTATTGAAAGATGGCTTATTTGAAACGGTTCAAACATGCCTCCTAATTCCCATGATTTTCCATATCTAAATCTCAATTGTACTTTTTTACACTTGTACCCCCCAAATCTTTCATAGCACATCAAAAATTACCATTATTTAGATTTTAAAAAAATGAAAAGGCATTATATATGTACAACAGTTTAGGTTTTAAAAATAAATGAATGGCATGCATGTAAATCTTACAAATATATATATATATATATATATATATATATATATTGTAAGAATGTGGACTCTTGTGGTTTAAACTTATAAGCTTTGTGGTACGTACATTTTTTATGAGCGGAACATTGATTTTGGAAGCGTTACCATCTAATAGACATTGTAACACCTGACTTGGCGAAATTCATACAGCTTTTTATGATTAGAGTCATTTACATACATGCCCATTTTAAAAGTGAAGCACCTCTTTCATAGATTTATGACACCTAAGTGTTATAAATGTAAATATGAAAGTTTAGGTGTTTAATTTGTAAATGCATGAGTTATTGTATGTATATTTTTTTCACAATCGATTAATTTTTTTTTTTGTTACCATTTTGACAGAATTAACTGCTTAAATAAGCCTAATTTCAAATAAAACAAATAAAAATACTCATAAAATAGCTCAAAATTCAAGATTTTCACAATTTCAAAACAGTTCAAATTACATAAAATAAAATACATACATTTGTAGGGTATGTCTAACAATAGATGCAAAATTTCATGAAATAATTAGATAAATAAAAACCACACAGCTATCTACTCGAAGAAAACATGAGAAAATATATAAAGAAAAAAACTACCAAAACCATTATAACTAGAAGGGGTAATTAACATACATACCACAAAAACGCCTACGTATTTACCTATCCGACACCTAAAATTCAATATTTACACTTCAAAAACCATCTTATCACAAAAGTATGCATGAAAATCTGTATTTGACTCTGTAAAAGATAGTAATGTGACATTTTGGGTGTGATTCAAAAGATATCGGTGATATGCATGTAAATATGAATGTTTAGTCGGTAGATATGTAAACATACGAGAATTGCGTGGTATGTATGTACATGCCCCTAAGTGAAACAAAAAACAAAGGCCAGAGCATAATCAGAATCACCCATAAAAAAACAAGTTTTGCTAATTCCTGCTTTCAGAAATCAGAAAATATGACAGAAACAATCTTTTTTCAACAAAGATGGTGAAAGTTTTAAATTACAAAAATAAGAAGAATCGAATCAATATGGACGGTATCGATGGCCTCCGCCGATTCCATGACCACCCAGTTGATGATTTCTAGTATGCGCTGCTGCTGCAGGAACGCCAGGTTCTTGCCTGCACTCAAATCATGAAATTGTTGAATCAAATTCTGACATATCTATTCAAGTTTGCTGTATTCTAGGAAGAATTATGTGTGTTTTTGTTTTTTTTCCTCGCCTTTTTAATTTAATTTTTGGCATTGGTGAACAAAGAAACTAACCAAAAATGAGCCACAAGAGAATTGTTTGTCAGCATAATAGTCATGAAAATGCGTCGCGCGCAATTAAGGTTTAACAAAGAAAATGTGGGAAGCAATTGAAGACTTCAAAATTTTGGATCTCATGAAGTGCTAAGAGGTTTTTCCTTTTTTTTTTTCCTTCAAAATAAAAATTGTAGACAACTTGTCGAGTTTGCGTGCCAACCTTGCACATGGGTCGTGCTAATCTTCCCTTATCATCCAATTTCATCGGATGTTTTCAAAGAGACAAATGCCAAAAGGCTAAAACTATTGGATATATTTTTACCTCACGAAACCTTTGAAGTGGTGAGGTAAAGAAAGGGTAAAATATAGATAAATGATGCAGGGAATAGAAAAAGAAAAAAAAAAAGAAAAAAAAGACCAAATTACTACTAGAACATGCAGTATCCTATTGCGGAGCATCGATCAACCACTGCTGATGAGCAGTCTGCATCAACGTAAGCTTAAAGAAGCAACCCCTCACCTTTTCTTGAATAAAAAATCATTTTATTCTATTAGTTGTCAGGCAGTGGAGTATCATGTTTACAGCTTGAGGGTGTGACTTTAGGGTTGTGCATGAACCGACTTACTGTACTCAAATTATCCACTGGTGCAAATGTTTTTTCACGGAAAACACCCATTTGCGTCTCACTGTTTTTTTTTTTTTTTTTGAAAGACCTTTACTATTCCCCATGTTTTATTCTTATCAAATGCCTCAATCTCTATTCTCATAGCTTCTCTCCAATTCTAATTGAATAAAGCCTCAGACAAGATATTAGGAGTTGGGATTGAGTTTTAAGTCGACATAGAAACTTGTCATATGAAAATGATACTTGAATGTTCAATGCATTCTTGTCTTTTTTTTTTTTTTTAATACAATTGGTTAGTTGTAATCAAACGGAATACAAAAGAAAATTGAAGTTATGCTTACGTCATTTTCAGGAGTAAAGCTAGAGTTCTGGGCTTGCACAAGGTTCCAAATTTCTCTTTCTCAAATATACATGTGCATACCTCATAGTGTCAAGCTTATCATTAGAAGGGACTTATTTTAACTGTTTCTTATTTGATTCTTGTGGGGACAATTCGGGCTATAGGAATGACTCATGTGAAAGTGATTTGGCCTCTAAGTGAAGATTAAGGTTGTAATGTGGGTGGGTCAAGAAAGAGTAGATCTTCTGCCTTATCTTTCCCAATAAAACTACTCCCCCTAAAAATAAGGCTGAGTGAAAAAAGATTGGTTTTCCTCAATTTTTATGTATGTGGGTGACAACACTAGTAGCCGTTGTGTTGGAGAATACCTAATAAACATACACTTAATTGCTTGTGGATCTAATTTACCTCTGCTATGTTTAGACACATAATAAAAACAGGACAACCAAAGACTCGAGCAATATCATTTGCGGTTTGAATATTAAAATAAAACCGAGAGAGAGAGAGAGGAGTTGCATGGGGGTTCAATTGCCTGAAACTTTCAGGGGCAATTAGTTTATTATGTAAGTTGCAATACAGACAACTTCCTCCTAGTATGATTTTGGAACCTGATTTTGAAAAAGTAAAGCAGGAGTGGCATAGGAGTTTGATTACCTAATACTTTGGAGGGCAATCGGCTTATTATATAAACTGCAAATGAGGACAAATTCTTGTTGGTATAATTTTGGAAGATTAAAGCACGGGTTGTCAGAATTATTAGATCGGATCCTTTGTATTTTAAACCAAATTGGTTATGTATCATGTCAAGGAAGTTTGGAAGGATGATAGTCACATTGGACTTATAGTTAAGGAGGAAAATCCACAACTCTAGCCCAATCATCTATGAAAGAGACAAACACCGAGCTCTTATAAAATTGTGAATTATAGAGGGACCCCATAAATCAGCATCAGTCAAATAATAAGTAAAAGGATTTCTGTTATTGCTAATTGGAAAAGATACCTTTTTATGTTTGGCAAATTCAAATGCATCACAATAAAAATTTCAACATAAACCTATTCAAGCAAAAAAAGGGACACGGTCTTTGAAGTAGTAAATAAAGGATGATCGAAACAAAAGTGTCAACGTCAAATGACATCTTCATTTGAAACAAATTAACTGAAAACAAAGAAGATGTGCTTGACATTAAGCGCATATATATTAAAATACTAGATGCTTCTATTTTCTTTAGCAAATTCAATCCTCTTCCCCGAAACCTAATCTTGAAATGCACAATAAGATAATAAAACAAGATATAATAATTCAAATCATGGGCTAATTTGTTAATAAACAAAAGACTGGTGGACAATTTGGGAATATGGAGTACATCTAATAATAATGATGAACTCAAATTGAATATGACCAACACTATTCGTGGTCATAACCACCGACAACAAAAATTTTCATATTGCTAAGCCAAGGTGAATATATAATAAATTTGATTGAGGGTGGTGTGATGTGTGGATCTCAAGTCAATAACCCAAAAGTCTTGTATAAATCTGCCCAACAATGTAATCCATAAAAGAAAAACTTACTAGAGAGTGCTAACAAACAAAAATCACTGGGCTACTCTAATGTACCCCAAAAAGTTTTGAAGCTTTTCAATCTCAACCTAATTAAGGTGGCTAGGAGCAGTCTCTTTAGGAGTCTGTGTGACCAAACTTTATATATTAGGTTTTGTGATGAAAATTTGATGAGCCTGTTACTGAATTTTCTTTTATAACCTCATTGGCCCCATTCTCGGCTTGAAGTACGAGATTTTTTATACAATTTCCGACAAAGATTCTTGTTGCCTCTCTGCTTCTTACAATAGTTTCACCGAAAACTATCTGGAGCTTCATTTTGGGATGCTCTCTTGATTTTATTTTGGTTGGTGTTATATCATGAAACCATGGAAGACCCTTCAATTGTGTCATTGATTCAAGCATAATGGCTCTTCGACTCTCAGCTCGAATCAAGACCAAAAAACTCATTTAGTAAAAAGACCTCTTCCTTGACAAAAATTTTAATCCAAACACGTCAAATTCTGCATTTTTGCAAACTAAAAATTCATACACTCGATTTTTCTAAATAAATTTCTTCAATCTTATACCATTGGTGGCGCATAGTCTCAAGCATCCAATAATGGACGAATTTTTCTCATAGATTTTGTGGTATATTCACATATTCTGTCACTATTTTGTTGCCCTATGTCATAGCAACAATTTTACTTTGGCTTCATACACGTGCAACAACTTTGGCCGTTGAGCATGTTTGCTGAAGGGCATTCAAAATATCTTTTGCAAAATAAATATACATGTATCACTGATTTTTGGTGTAATTGAACTCGGAAACCAAGACATAATCATGAAGTCATCTTCATCCCATATATCAAAATTTGGATCACCTATTTCGATCCCGTGTTAAGAATCTGTGAAATTTTGCCTAAGCCTTTTAGACAAGGTACGAACTAGATGAGACCGTTTCAAGTAGTTTTGACTAAGGGGGAGCATTCGGCTTGTTTGAATGGATTGATCTGGCCAAAATAATTGCAACCGAAAATCAAACCAATCAAAATTTTGATAAAATTTAATTGACCAAACCAAAATTTCATTTAGTTTAAATGGTTTAGTTATAAACAAACCTGAATTTACTTGGTACTTGAAGTTTGATTATGTACAAACATCAAGAATTTCATCTCTTACAAGTATAATATCGATTTAATTTCATTAATTTTCAATTTAAGTTCATTTTTTTTGTTTTTCAATTTGTTTGGTTAAATGAAAATTAAAATTGAACTAATAACTGAAACTGAATATTAATCTTTTAAAAACAAGAAATTGGAATGCCTATTTGAAACCGAACAAAATCAATCAAATTTGTTCAATTCGGTTTGGTTTTTCGATGTTGACCATATAATGCATACCCCTAGTTTTGACAATTGAGTCTATCTGAGCTGTATATATTTTGAAGTTCACTCGGAGAAAGATAGGCTTTTACCATTCCATCAGATTGAAAAGAGTTGTTTGTTTCAACAATCTCAAAAATCGCATAATAATGAAAAACATACCAACTACAAAGGTTGTACTAACATGGAGAAGAAGAAAAAAGAATGTTCGCAATGAAGAACAATAATAAGTCGGCAATGAAGACAAAAATTTGGAAACAAAGGCCTAAAAAAATTCCATAGACATGACAACCTAGGGCTATGATACCACGACAAAACATGTGAAACAAAATTTAGACATGTCTTTCATTATGCACACTTAATAATAATATATATTGTATAATGAATATATATATATATATATATATATATAAACTAGAAAAAAATAAATAATAAAACTAAAATATTTTATCCCAAAATTAAATCCACATATCAAGGGATTTATTCTATTACTAAAATAGATTCTCATATGAAGAAATTTATTATATTCCTAAATTAAAGCTTTCATAAACTAAAGAATGTTGTTGAAAGGAAGTTGTTGATAAGTATTCACATTTATATTAAACTTCACATGTTGTTCATTGTTTAGATTGGTAATGAAAGATATCTTAAGATACAGAAACTAAAATATTGTAATTACTAGAGAAGATTCATTAATAAGTAAACAATAGTAGAATCAACAAATATTTAATTTGCAACCATGTCATTGATCTTGAAACATTTTTCATTAACAACAAAAAATTCGAATAGAATGTTCTTTAAATTCGAATAGAATGTTTACAGGTGAAGCAAAACTTAAAAAGACATATAAAGCGTAAGGTCACTTTGTGTCTTATCAGGATAAGATGCAAGCCTCAAGATGGATCAGCGCCTACGAGTTTAACTAAAAATAAACAAAAATAAAGATAGTTCATAAATATATCTCACACTATCAACAAATTAACTTAAATTCATATCATGTACCAAAAAAAATACACAACATTTACAAAAAAAATAAATTAAATTAAATTAAATATAAAAATATTTTAAAAAAATAAAGAAAAAAATCAAATTTAAAAAATACAAAAAAATAAAAATAAACAAAAGTAAAAAAAAGTTAAAAATAAAGTTGAAAGAATAGTTGAAAGATCTAGTTAAAATAAAACAAAACTAATTAATCAACAAACAACAACAAAACCTTTATCCCATTAAGTGGAGTCGGCTACATGAATCAATTTTCTCCATCGCATCTTATTTAGTGTCATATTTTCATTTAATTCTAATAAATTAAGATCATTTTTTAAACAATGCCCAAGTCATCCTAGGTCTACCTCTGCCTTCTTAACATAAGTCGAATCTAAAACATCTACTCTTCTAATTGATCATCACATGATCGACGTTTAATGCAACCAAATAATCTAAGACGACTCTCTCTAATTTTGTCTGCCACTGGAGCTACACAAATCCTATCACGGATATTTTAAAAAATTTTATTATTTATTTTTATAAACAAAACTATTTTATAAAAAAATAAAAAAAAATCCAATTATTACTCTCATTTACATATGTAGCAAGTCAATGCTACCCATGAAAGCTTGCAATGCTCGATCTCCATTCACACTTGTGCGCTTGACCCCACTTGCGCTCACGACGCTCGATATCTACCCCACTTGCGACATTCAATCTTTGCCCTTGGCTTCACACACACTTGTTCACAGTGCTAAATCTCTCCATTTGTGGGATCTGATTGCCCTCCCTCTTCAAGAAAATTGATCTAAACCATGAAAGCTTAAATCCTCTAATATGATATTACTTAACATAGTAAAAATATTAAGTACATTTTATTTGGGGTGATTACCGCAAATGCTCTGAGACAGGCGTACATCTAATATGAAAAAAAAAAATCATAAGCCTCAATTATAACAAAAATAGAAAGCCTCGTGCAATTAATAGGCACCTTATATTGAATGTTGTCTCGAATGCCATTTTAAACCATGATTTGAAAACTTTAAGTTGGGTTCTTGCTGAACGGAAACAAAAACTACACAAGAACAAATCATCTTGAGATGATTTTTTTGGTATATTGTGGAGTATGTAATCAAAATTGGTGGCCCTGGCACTTGACTGAAGGGCCATTGTTCAACAATATAAGAAAAAAAACTCTAATAGGAAACATTATTAAGTCAATGAATATGGAAAAATGAACTGCTAATTAAGCTTTTACCAACAATAACAATTATGAATAGTTTTTTTTAAATAACCAATAAATTTAAAAGAATTTGTTTTGTAATCTACATAACAATGCAACTAAAGATGAAAATGTTATCTACGAAGTGAAGTGTACTTGATTTAATGCCATCTTACTAGAATTGTGCAATGTTATTTGAAGCAATAAATAAGATTACAACCTATATGCAGATATCTTCAATGATGATTATGATCACTCTCTCACTCTCTTCCATAAAAATTGAGACAATGTAGATATCTTCATATAATATATGACCATTAATGTTATTCAGATTAGCTTTAAGAAAGAGATGAAATCAAAAATGTACTTTACCAAGTATAATAATTTTAACATAACGCTGCAAAAATATAATTAGTCAAACAGCCTCTAAAGCAAATGTCTTAAAGCCATCAACCAGAAAGAGCATATATCTTACAGAACATATCCAAAACGGCCATCTGGCAGTATCATTGGTACCATTGTTACACCAGGCACGGGGCCTCTTCCGTAGGCCATAGGCTGAAACAAAAGCAAAATCAAATAAGCATAAGAAGCTGGTTATGCTGAGAAAAGATGGTACAAATCATATGGGAACTTAACAAAGCATCTAAAAGCCTTGGAACTGAAAGCAGAAACAAAAGAAAACAAAACAAAATAAAAGAAGATATACCTGACCAAAACTACCAGGCTGAACACCATAGGCATCTCCCAGTAAACCTCGTTGATGTTGGTAATTTGGAAGTAAAGTACCTTTCCTTAAATCAGTCACAGTCACAGAGGCCGCTTTCTTATCAGCAGGAGGTTTCGCAATGGAACACTCAAGAATATGCCCTATTTTAAAGTAAAATAACAATAATACAGCTAATACAAAAAAATAATAATTGCCCATTAAAAATAAACAAAAAGACTACCATCGAGTTCATAAATTTCAGTGTTCTGAAGGGCCTTCATAGCAAATGATCTCTCCGCAAAATGCACAAAACCAATTCTATTCTCCTGTCCAGATTTTACATTAGGCAAAGCAACTTTCGTAATTTTTCCATGGCGTTCAAACAGCTTTTTCAGCTTATCTTCAGTCACAGTCTTGGGCAAATTTTTCACATATATTGCCTTTATCTGTAACAATGAAAATGGAAATCATGTTAACAAAAATAAAAGAATAGCCAAAGCAAGTCCAAAAAAACATTCGATATACCTGTGCAGCTGAAGAAGAGTCCCCACTTTTTGGGTCCGCCCAGCTCACTGTAAGGGCATTAGATTCCAGCTTGAATTCTGGAACTGACATTTTCTTTCTAGAGAACTCAGCACATGCATTGTTGTAGTATTCAATAAATGCAAACCCCCGATTGCGAGAAGAACTTTGTGGGTCCTGGAATATCAAATATGAAGAATGAATATTTAAGCTAGAAAACAATTGGCCAAAGTGCAATATTAGGCGTATAAATTTATTCAACAAAAACACAAGGATACATTCATCCTACCAAAAAGTGCAAATTGCTATAACCATTTCAGGATAAAATAGATACACAAATGCTTCTGCAGGTTTCCAATTATTTACTTGCTCCGGCATTACATGTTAGTACATAGCAAGGCAAGGATGTTGGACAAAGCAGATAGAACTACCTTAATTAGTTGGACACCAATTACACCTGGGCCGATTTTTGATACCACATTCCTCAAATCATCCTCAGTCCAGCCCCTGGGTACATTGCCAATGAAAAGTTTATTCTTTGCTTGAGATGTCGAAAGCTTGATCCTTTTACCCTGAGACAGGTTGCAGCACGTCAAATCATTAAAAAAATAATATATGCGTATGAATGACCAATGGCCACCCAAATAACAGTCAAAGAAGATGAAGTAAACCATAATGCAAATGTGCTGAACTAATACCAAAATCTAGTAAACAATAACTTCATCACAAAGAAAGAAAAAGTTTTAAATAACAAATTGTTTGCAAGTAATAAATGGCCCTGATGAGCATATAAGAGACCAAATATCATGGCCATCTTCTATCAACAGAAAATACTACGAGAACAAATCATTATTGGGGCCTCAGTGAACTACTATAGCTCCTACTAGGACAACTATGCATTAAAATGTATCATCTCGCCATTCTCAAGATGCAATAACACCCATGAGATATATGCTTAGCAGGCTAAAACAATCAAGATTTATGGAAAACGTTGGTGTAATAAAAAGAGATCAATTGAAATAATCAGACTTTTAGCATAAAAAATACAAGACCAAGAAATATTATGAGCTAGATGGAAGCCAGCTACTCCAAAAGCCCTGTAAAATAAGTATATTGTTCCTTTGAGGCACTCTACACAACCAAAGTACTGCCATCAAACGTCACCCACTAGGTTACTACATTACCAAGTAGCAAGAACAAGTTATGCAACAACAACAGTAAAAGCAATACCTTGAACTCAGTATTATTCAGAGTCTCGATTGCATCTTTAGCCAATTCCTTGGTTCTGAATGTAACAAAAGCATAAACCTTGTCCTTCCCAGATAAAATCCTAACCTGTCATCAACATGGAAAATCATCAGATGTGCACACAAGAATTGCTTACAAGCTATGACCAATATATCTCACCGCCACAACTTCACCAACTGTTTCACAAAAACTCCTCAGAGCTTCATCCGAAACATCCCTAGGTAAGCCACCGATATAAACCTCGGCACCGTGTGGAGGAAGAGCAAGTAGCTCATCATCCTTCTTATCATCACCATGAGCAGTGATTGCATGGAGGTCAACAGTCTGGATCTTTGCCACCGNAGGAAGTTGTTGATAAGTATTCACATTTATATTAAACTTCACATGTTGTTCATTGTTTAGATTGGTAATGAAGGATATCTTAAGATAAAGAAACTAAAGATTGTAATAACTAGAGAAGATTCACTAATAAGTAAACAATAGTAGAATCAACAAATATTTAATTTGCAACCATCTCATTAATCTTGAAACATTTTTCATTAAAAACAAAATATTTGAATAGAATGTTCTTTAAATTCGAATAGAATGTTTACAGGTGAAGCAAAACCTAAAAAGACATAATGAAGCATAAGGTCACTTCGTGTCTTATCAAGATAAGATGCAAGCCTCAAGATGGATCAGTGTCGAAGAGTTTAACTAAAAATAAACAAAAATAAAGATAACTCATAAATATATCTCACACTATCAACAAATTAACTTAAATTCATTATCATGTACCAAAAAAAATACACAACATTTACAAAAAAAAGTAAATTAAAATAAATTTAATATAAAAAATATTTTAAAAAAATAAAGAAAAAAAATAATTATAAACAAAAGTAAAAAAAAAGTTAAAAATAAAGTTGAAAAAATAGTTGAAAGATCTAGTTAAAATAAAAAAAAAAACTAATTTATAAACAAACAACAACAACAACAAAAAAACCTTTATCCCATTAAGTGGGCTCGGCTACATGAATCCATTTTCTCCGTCGCATCCTATTTAGTGTCATATTTACATTTAATTCTAATAAATTAAGATCATTTTTTAAACAATACGCCCAAGTCATCCTAGGTCTACCTCAGCCTTCTTAACATAAGTCGAATCTAAAACATCTACTCTTCTAATCGATCATCACATGATCGACGTTTAATGTAAAGAAACCATCTAAGACGACTCTCTCTAATTTTGTCTGTCACTGGAGCTACACAAATCCTATCACGGATTTTTTTTAAAATTTTTATTATTTATTTTTATAAACAAAACTATTTTATAAAAAATAAAAAAAAATTCAATCATTACTCTCATTTACATATGTAGCAAGTCAATGCTACCATGCAAGCTTGCAATGCTCGATCTCCAATCACACTTGTGCGCTTGACTCCACTTGCGCTCACGACGCTCAATATCTACCCCACTTGCAACATTCAATCTTTGCCCTTGGCTTCACACACACTTGCTCACAGTGCTAAATCTCTCCATTTGTGGGATCGGAATGCCCCTCCCTCTTCAATAAAATTGATCTAAACCATGAAAGCTTAAAACCTCTAATATGATATTACTTAACATAGTAAAAATATTAGTACATTTTACTTGGGGTGATTACCGCAAATGCTCTGAGACAAAATTTTGAGGCGTACATCTAATATGAAAAAAAAAATCATAAGAAGCTTCAATTATAACAAAAATAGAAAGCCTCGTGCAATTAATAGGCACCTTATATTGAATGTTGTCTCGAATTCCATTTTAAACCATGATTTGAAAACTTTAAGTTAGGTTCTTGCTGAACGGAAACAAAAACTACACAAGAACAAATCATCTTGAGATGACTCTTTTGGTATATTGTGGAGTATGTAATCAAAATTGGTGGCCCTGGCACTTGACTGAAGGGCCATTGTTCAACAATATAAGAAAAAAAAAACTCTAAATAGAAAACATCTATTAAGTCAATGAATATGGAAAAATGAACTACTAATTAAGCTTTTACCAACAATAACAATTATGAATAATTTTTTTAAAATAACCAATAAATTTAAAAGAGTTTGTTTTGTAATCTACATAACAATGCAACTAAAGATGAAAATGTTATCTACGAAGTGAAGTGTACTTGATTTAATGCCATCTTTCAAGCAATAAATAAGATGACAACCTTTCTTACTTTTCTTTTTTCTTTGGCCATAAAATTGAGGTAATATAAATATCTTCATATCCTATATGCAGATATCTTCAATGATGATTATGATCTCTCTTTCTCTGTCTTCCATAAAAATTGAGACTATGTACATATCTTCATATTATAAATGACCATTAATGTTATTCAGATTAGCTTCAAGAAAGAGATGAAATCAAAAATGTACTTCACTAAGTAAGATAATTTTAACATAAAGCTGCAAAAATATAATTAGTCAAACAGCCTCTAAAGCAGATGTCTTAAAGCCATCAACCAGAAAGAGCATATATCTTACAGAACATATCCAAAACGGCCATCTGGCAGTATCATTGGTACCATTGTTACACCAGGCACGGGGCCTCTTCCGTAGGCCATAGGCTGAAACAAAAGCAAAATCAAATAAGCATAAGAAGCTGGTTATGCTGAGAAAAGATGGTACAAATCATATGGGAACTTAACAAAGCATCTAAAAGCCTTGGAACTGAAAGCAGAAACAAAAGAAAACAAAACAAAATAAAAGAAGATATACCTGACCAAAACTACCAGGCTGAACACCATAGGCATCTCCCAGTAAACCTCGTTGATGTTGGTAATTTGGAAGTAAAGTACCTTTCCTTAAATCAGTCACAGTCACAGAGGCCGCTTTCTTATCAGCAGGAGGTTTCGCAATGGAACACTCAAGAATATGGCCTATTTTAAAGTAAATTGATAATAATACAGCTAATACAAAAAATAATAATTGCCCATTAAAAATAAACAAAAAGATTACCATCGAGTTCATAAATTTCAGTGTTCTGAAGGGCCTTCATAGCAAATGATCTCTCTGCAAAATGCACAAACCCAATTCTATTCTCCTGTCCAGATTTTACATTAGGCAAAGCAACTTTCGTAATTTTTCCATGGCGTTCAAACAGCTTTTTCAGCTTATCTTCAGTCACAGTCTTGGGCAAATTTTTCACATATATTGCCTTTATCTGTAACAATGAAAATGGAAATCATGTTAACAAAAATAAAAGAATAGCCAATGCAAGTCCAAAAAAAACATTCGATATACCTGTGCAGCTGAAGAAGAGTCTCCACTTTTTGGGTCCGCCCAGCTCACTGTAAGGGCATTAGATTCCAGCTTGAATTCTGGAACTGACATTTTCTTTCTAGAGAACTCAGCACATGCATTGTTGTAGTATTCAATAAATGCAAACCCCCGATTGCGAGAAGAACTTTGTGGGTCCTGGAGAATCAAATATGAAGAATGAATATTTAAGCTAGAAAACAATTGGCCAAAGTGCAATATTAGGCGTACAAATTTATTCAACAAAAACACAAGGATACATTCATCCTACCAAAAAGTGCGAATTGCTCTAACCATTTCAGGATAAAATAGATACACAAATGCTTCTGCAGGTCTCCAATTAATTACTTGCTCCAGCATTACATGTTAGTACATAGCAAGGCAAGGATGTTAGACAAAGCAGATAGAACTACCTTAATTAGTTGGACACCAATTACACCTGGGCCGATTTTTGATACCACATTCCTCAAATCATCCTCAGTCCAGCCCCTGGGTACATTGCCAATGAAAAGTTTATTCTTTGCTTGAGATGTCGAAAGCTTGATCCTTTTACCCTGAGGAGGTTGCAGCACGTCAAATCATTAAAAAAAAATCATATATGCGCATGAACGACCAATGGCGACCCAAATAACAGTCAAAGAAGATGAAGTAAACCATAAAGCAAATGTGCTGAACTAATACCAAAATCTAGTAAACAATAACTTCATCACAAAGAAAGAAAAAGTTTTACATAACAAATTGTTTGCAAGTAATAAATGGCCCTGATGAGCATATAAGAGACCAAATATCATAGCTATCTTCTATCAACAGAAAATACTACAAGAACAACTCATTATTGGGGCCTCAGTGAACTACTATAGCTCCTACTAGGACAGCTATGCATTAAAATGTAGCATCTCGCCATTCTCAAGATGCAATAACACCCATGAGATATATGCTTAGCAGGCTAAAACAATCAAGATTTATGGAAAACGTTGGTGTAATAAAAAGAGATCAATTGAAATAATCAGACTTTTAGCATAAAAAATACAAGACCAAGAAATATTATGAGCTAGATGGAAGCCAGCTACTCAAAAAACCCTGTAAAATAAGTATACTGTTCCTTTGAGGCAATCTACACAACCAACGTACTGCCATCAAACGTCACCCACTAGCTTACTACATTACCAAGTAGCAAGAACAAGTTATGCAACAACAACAGTAAAAGCAATACCTTGAACTCAGTATTATTCAGAGTCTCGATTGCATCTTTAGCCAATTCCTTGGTTCTGAATGTAACAAAAGCATAAACCTTGTCCTTCCCAGATAAAATCCTAACCTGTCATCAACATGGAAAATCATCAGATGTGCACACAAGAATTGCTTACAAGCTATGACCAATATATCTCACCGCCACAACTTCACCAACTGTTTCACAAAAACTCCTCAGAGCTTCATCCGAAACATCCCTAGGTAAGCCACCGATATAAACCTCGGCACCGTGTGGAGGAAGAGCAAGTAGCTCATCATCCTTCTTATCATCACCATGAGCAGTGATTGCATGGAGGTCAACAGTCTGGATCTTTGCCACCGCTACCTCCTCACCTTCAGCCTCCTCTTCCTCTTCCTCCTCCTCCACTTCTATCTCTTCCTCAACCTCTTCCTCTTCCTCAACCTCCTCCTCAATCTCCTCTTCAATCTCCTCATATTCAACATCATCTTCCATGTCCTCCTCAGGTTCAGCAATCACCTTCCATTGAGGCTTCTCAGGTTCAACAGACTTGGTAATTTGAGCACTAGCTCCTGACCTCGGCATTTTATGTTATCTCAAATGAACTTGAAAGGGAGCCGTGAAGGAGACACGGATGCCAGTAATTTTTGTAGAAGCAAGGCTGAAAAATATGAAGAGGAAAGAAATGCAACCACCAGCAGAAGCTGCAGCGTAATAATATTGACTCAAAAAATGTCATGGGGAATAGTTCAAGGGATTTTCAATGGAAGATATACAATGGAATGAGCAAAGAAAAATAAATTACTGGCAAACAAAAGAAACATTTATATGACAATCAAAAGATGCTCTATAAATTTTCATAATGATGTCTTTTTGTTGTTTCGATAACATGCCGAAGCCCATAATATAAATTGACTCAAGGAACCAAACTTGTGAAGGAAACATGAAAAATCAACAGAAGAAACAAGCAAACAGGAAGTAAGAATATAGCATATTGAAACAAGTCAAGGGTTCAGAAATAACAAATAAAAAATGGTCACCACAGAAACAAGGCAGAAAACAGAATCAACTAAGATTGATGATATGTGAATAGCTCTGCAAAGGTATGGTTGGAAAAAGTTGGCAAGGACAGCATTAAATTAATCTGCGCAATTGAGAATCCCACACAGTTCTGCAAATCCACATAACAAAACAGTAAAATTTAGCTAGAGCTGATAGTTTGGAGATATGCACTGGATACATTTTATGAAAGAAAATGCATCTCGTATGAGTTTTACACAAGTACAAAAAGCCCAACTTAACTCATAGATGATAATAGAACAAATGTTTATTTCATAATTAAAATTTGTCTTCTGGATTTACTTCTTCCAAGAATGTTGGTTCATTAACTACTTACGTAGCTTCTTATCTTATCTTTTGACAAAAAGAACAAAATTCAATAATACAATCTCAACGCTCCATTTCATTCTATTTTTCAAGACAGGACCAAGGAAATTAAGGTTTTACTCTCTGTGAGAATGGTAGATCATTCAACAAAGAGCCTCTCCTCCAGGTCATAAAGTCTTTAACCAATAATACAAACCAACCTTCCACCGACAAGCGTGGTAAAGCAAAGAATAGCGTAAATTGCCATAAAGAAGTCAGTGGCCAATAAACTAGAATCCCAACGGTCAAAATCAAATTCCAAACCATAAAAATTCAATTATAAAATATTGGAATAACAAAATTCTAAAGAGAAGCAACAATAAAGATAAATCACAACTCTCTATTTGTTCTTTCAACCAACTGGGAAAATACCAAGAACTAATAGAATATTACCGAAATAAGTTAAATTTACACCACTTGCATAACCTAGGTTGTAACTTACCATGACTTGGCACATTTATTTGAGAGAAAAATTAAAATACTAATTTTTCATTTAATTTGTCCCTTCCGAACTTGAACTAAGGGAGAATGATAGGAAGTGCGATGATACATTCCAAACTTTGCCTTCTAAAACATGATCCCTGAAGGTACAAACTCAGGCACCATGTTATGCATTTATTAAAAACAGCATTTCAAATTTCAAAAACATTTCAAATAGTGATAGTGATTTCAATTTTAAGAACTATCAATCAAGACACGCAAAGGATGCTTATATATATAAAAAATATATTTATTTTCCTATACACCAACAAAAAATCAAATGATTTTTAAAGTAAATTTGTCATATGGCAAAAGACACTCGTAAATCCCATGCCAATCAAACACACAAACCATCCCAAACATTTGCTTTAATCCGAAGTGATGAACATGCACCATCTGGCATAAAATATGGCACTCAAATTACATCGTTTTTCTCCTTCAAACCATCATAACCATCTCACTTGAGTTTTTTTAATAAATAAAATTCAAAGAGCGACAAATTTTTTTAACATTTGAGCATCATCATCTACAGACTCAAGTTCTACCAAAAATTCAAGTCCTAACAAATGATTATGCCTAGGAATTCTACAAATTGTTCTTAAAAAAATATTCATAAATAAAGGAATTATTGACCAGCAAAAACAAAATGAAGTTTAAAAAATAAAAAAAAATAAAAACCACTGGCTAAATCACTAAAATTATTCACAACTAATATAATAAGTATATTTGTGGAGAAATTAACAAGTGCATATCCCATCAATAAAATGTCTTAAAATACTTTTACTTAAAGTTTATTCAAAGCCTTCTATATTCAATTCCATATACCAAAATCGTTACCTTTATTCCTCCAAAAAACTTTCTAGTCAATCTTCAATCACATTCAATTTTATCATCGGAGCAAGTATCGTTTAAATTTATCAAATGAACAGTATTTAATAAGAAGTTGCTCATTCTATTATTTCTTAATTGAAAAAATGCTACATATTTATATACACTCCCATCTCTATAGATTAGTAATATCTTTAATATAGAAAACATCCTATAAATAGATCACTCTAACCAGATTACCTAATATAAAACTTCCTAGATTTAGGTTTATTACTTTCCATAATACTCCCTATCAAGTTGGAGCATGCATATTTATCATGCTCAGTTTGTCACATATATACTCCATTAATGACAATCTTGAAAATGTCACTTAATTGTTCCCTAGTTTTAATATGAGTTGTAGAAATCAAATTTTATTGAATCATTTCATGAACAAAATGGCAATATGCTCAATGTGAACAGTCCATTCATGGAAGAGAAAAAAATTAGTTATAGCTTGGTTATCACGCAACTTTGCTGAAACTATCATTTTAAAACCCATTTCGATCAAGAATTGAGATATCCACATTATTTCACTCAAAACTTGTGTCATTTCTCAAAAATCAGATTTTGTATTATATCGTGACACAACATTCTACTGTTCACTCTCCCATGAGAATAAATTACCATCAACAAAAACACAATATCTAGTAATGAATCTCCGATGAATCTTGGAACTCACCCAATTTGCATAAAAAATATTCAATATTTCTATGTCCATGGTTCAAATATAAAATATCTTGTCTAGGAGCTCTTTTAAGGTAACACAACAAAACGTTCCAAAGCTGACCAATAATTGAGTATGGGGGAAGACATAAATTGGCTTATACCGCTAACTAAATAAACAAAATCAGGGTGAGTCACTGTGAGGTAGTTTAATTTTCTCACTAACTTTTCTATATTGTTCAAGATCATTGAAAGACTCTCCGTCCTTGGTTAAGAGTTTGATTAGAAAACATCAACATATTGCATGATTTGACTCATTATTTCCCAGAATCTGCTACCAAATCCAAAACATACTTTTGTTGAAATAGAAAAATAATTTTCTTGGTCCTTGATACCTCAATCCCTACAAATTATTTAAAGAAACCTATATATTTGTGATGAATTGATTTGACTGATAAGATTCCCCGCATATCACTCCCAATTATGAGTGTCATTAACATAAACCACTAATAGAATGATCCCCAAAGAAGATTGCTTGTAGAAGACAATGAGATCACTTTTACTTTTCTGCATCCCAAACTTTATTAATGCTTGGCTGGATTTTCCAAACCATGCCTGTGGACTTAGGTACAATCCATATAATAACTTCTGAAAACGACATACTTTCCAAGACTCCCCATGAGCAACAAACCCAAAAGATTGCTCCATGTAAACTTCTTCTACCATATCACCATACAGAGTAATATTCTACATATCAAGTTAGTGCAGTGCCAAGAACAAAACTAAACGAACTAAAATCAACTAAACTACCATAAACAACGTGTCTAAGAAGTCAATCCCATAAGTTTGAGCATAGCCTTTAGCAACCAAAAGAACTATGAGACAAGCTACAGATCCATCAAAATGAAACTTAACTGCAAACACACATTTAGAGCCAACAGCCTTCTTGTCATAAGGTAGATCAACTAGTTCAAGAATTTCATTTTCAGTTAAGTCATTCATTTCATCAAACACTTTTGTTCGCTACCCAGAATGAGATACAGTTTGTTGAATAGATTTAAGGACCTCATCAGAGTTGAGCAAGAAAAAAGCAAGAAAAAAAAGAAAACTTAATATAATTAACACACACAAGGAAATGGAATAGACACATTGGCGTTTACTCTTCGAAGAGCAAAAGGCAAATTAAGGTCACTAGGAGGAGGATCCACTGAAGAAGATGACACTACCGCCATACAAAAATAAGGGGGACAAAAACTTCTCAAGCAAAAATTAGTGATATGTGATTTAGGTCGAGTCACTGGTGGTAGAAATGGAGCTGAACTAATTATGTGAAACATTAACTCATTAAAATCTCGTGAGAACTTAGATAATAATGAGTCACTAAAGAATGAGGTTTTTTCGTGAAATGTGGCATCGATACAAACCATGTACCTGTTTAAGAGAGGAGAAAACATTGATACCATTTATGTGAACTAGATTATCCTAGAAAGACACCTTAATAATTAGAGCCCAATTTAGAAACTTATAAGCAAGTATCACGAACAAAAAAAGTACACTCAAATATATAAGGCTCAATGGAAAAGAGAAAGCACATTGGAAAAGAAAAATGGTAGGGCATACAATTTTGTAAAACAGTAGAGGACATCCAATTGATAAAAAAAGTAAGTAACAGAAACTATATTAACCTAAAACTATTTGGATGCATTATTGTAAAATAAAATAGCTTTAATTGTCACAAGAAGATGTCTTTTTTTTTTCAACTACTCCATTTCGAAATGGAGTACCGAAGCAAGATAATTGGTGAAGCGTTTCATTTTGTCATATATGTTTGAAAAGGTGCAGAGAAATATTCTTTGATAGTGTCACTTCTCATAATTTTAACAAAAACATTAAATTGAGTTTTAATTTCATGCAATAAAAACTCAAAATGACATTAAAGTCAAATCATATGAAAAAATCATCCAAAAAAAAGGCAAGATATCAAAATCTATTAGATAAAAGCCCCCATACATCTGAACCAACCCAAAATTCACTTTTATTTGTTCCTATCGTGTGAAGTTCCTATTCATCTTTTATTTGTTCCAACCCAAAATTCACTTTTATTTGTTCCATACATCTGAACCAACCCAAAATTCACTTTTATTTGTTCCATACATCTAAACCAACATCAGATCTATCTACTAAGATGATGAAAGAAAGATAATTATGAAAAGTAGAACAGAGTCTTGAAGTTCCTATCGTGTGATCTATGGCACTAAAATCAAAGACTCGTTGTGTGACAGAGGAAATAAAGCGAGTATCATTGTTACTTGACTCAAAAAACGCAATGACAGAAAGATTTCTCGGGAGCTTCCTAAAATTGGATGAATTTAGTACATTCATCTGCAGAAATCGAGAGTTTGACTCTAAGAGGCTTTATTAGTAGTGACCATCTGAACTGACTATGAGATTCTTTTTGAGCAACTTCTAACACTTTCTCTTTGTATGATCAGGTTCATATCAGTAGTAGAAAACTATCCTCGAGCCTTGATTTTTAGAATTTAGAGTTTCATTTCTATAGTTGTTCTGAGACTGAAGTTTATTAAAATCTGCATTTTTTCGGCTAGCAAGAGCACTAAGTTGTCATACAAACCAAGCCTGAGAACTCATAATAGTATGCAACACTCTGGCATAAGCTTCCCTCAGAATAACAAAACTAGGATCAGATAGAGTTTGTGATCTGATACATTCATACTGAGAGTTGAGACCAACAAGAAAACTCATAATAATCATTTATTCTCTTGAAGTGCTAAATTCAAACATTAGTATCGAAGGGCAATAGTGCATTCAATTCTTCATAAATAAAATTAAAGTTTATGTGAAAAGTCTTAATACATGCAACAAAGATTTAAGAAATATTCTTCCAAAAAATACAAATGTCAATTCCTCTATTGCATCTTTAATAAATGTCACAATGAATAATATGATTAGAATGATCAGGTTCGGTAGAGTTTTGTATTTGTATCAAAAGCTGGGCATCAACTCTGATCCACTCAAAATAATTCGGATCAATCTCAACTGGGGGATTATCAATGAGGTAACTCTCTTGACAAAATATCTCAAGTGATCTCAGTTGTATTCCATTAAAATTAATTGATCGTGTAATTTTTTATCTGTAATGTTAGTCAACTGATGAAACCAAATCAGTCACAATATTTTTTGTTCAACAATCATGCTTATCACCAATGATGGTCTCCTCAATGTGTTGGTACAAGCAAGATGGTACGGACAAGCTGAATAGCGAGACGAATTAAAGAGATGAGGGATACAGAGCAGTAGGAGATAAAGAACGTGACAAATAATTCAATGATCGTTGAATACAAATAAATGAAACAACAATGCCTTAAAAGATGACAACTCGCGATGGTCGATGGCATTGAAATGACCGACATTGCAGGATGAAGACGAAGCGGACGAAGATTCGAGCAATAGCCTAATCCTATCACAAGATGTAGAGTAAGCTTTAAACAATGCAAACAAAGCTGAAAAATCCAAATGGAGACGAACGACCCAAACGGAGAGATGGAAAAGGAAGCTTTAAACGGTTCAGACAAAGTCGCAAGACACAGACGAAGACAAGCGATGCGGCCGAAGCGATTGAAGCAGATGAAGATAATCATCACAGACTAAGTCGTGACTCAGAACAACGAACGACGAAAGACACGATTAAGGTCGTAATCACATACGGCGAACGAAGCCAAATCAAGGAGGGCAACAAGCGGTGTTCGAATTTGATACCATGTAAAAGAATGCAACACTTTCTCTTATTTCTCAAATGAAAACATATGTTGCATATTTATATACACTCTCATCCCTATAGATTTATTACTTTTCGAGAACGATAGGATACTGTCAATTAAAAAAAATACAAATATTTTTTTTTCAAAGGCACTAAAAAACAATTCCATCTTCGTAAAATTCCTTACAAACCAATCTTATAACTACAAACTCTAACTTCAAGAGGAGAAATTCAAGAATAAGAATTTCAAGTTCAAAACTTATTTGACCATTCATAATAATGTCTCATCAAACCAATGGAAAATGAATAATTCTCATCACTTGTAGTTCATCCTAGTGAAGCCTCATTAGAGCTGCAAATTCCTTCATTGCCTTATCAATACATCCAACCAAACAAAGACTCACAAAAACCTCAAACCCTCTCATCAACTTATCAACACAATCAAACTAGGATAAAAAGAAAAAATAAAAAAGGGAAGCAATCAGCCATCTTCAACAAAACAAAAAACTCAAACCTAATTCAATAAAAAACAAAGTAAAACTTCATAAGAATAAACCCATAAATGATGATAATGATCTCTACTATTTTATTGTCATGTAAAAAGAAATGAAGCCATGCACCAAACATCCAATCTATGATTTCATGACTAATAAAGGGCCCTCATTTGAATTTTGTTTTGTCCCTTTTGTTGATAAAATACAAAATTTAGAAAATATTTATGAAACTATCAAAACTTCCAAATAGAAGAAAGGTGTAATGGAAGAAATTCAAGCCTTAGAAAAAAATGTTTTGAAAATTTTATAAACTTCTATCATGAAAAAAATGGGTTGGATGCAAATGGATCATCATAGTTAAAAAACAAATTGGAGTGTGGATAACTGTAAACTAAACTTGTTGCAAAAAAATAATACCTTATCATAAAGCATTGACTATTGATAAAGTTTTTCTCTCATTGCCGAATACAACACAATTTGAGTTTTGCTCTTTAACAATAAATTTAGATTGGCCTCAACATTAACTTGACATTAAAATAATTCTCTTAATGGGGACCTTCAGAAGAGAATATACATGGATATCCAAATTGAAAAATAAGAGAAACATCAGTAAGAAATGTAGGAAAAAAAACTCTATATGGCTTTAAGCAGTCTCTTTGTGCTCGGTTTGATAGATTCCCCAAACATATTGAAAAGTGAGGGCATACTCAATGATAGTAGATCACACTTAATCAAATGCCCAACTAAAAGATAAGGCAATTTTGATCATATATGTAGATACTATATTGACAGGTGGCATCAAGAGCGAACAAGAAACAAAAAATTTGAGGGATAAGTTCAAAAAATCTTGATATGAAAGTGGCACAATAAAAATAAGACAGTGTTACTTCTTAAGGAAACATATTTTTAATCTACTTCAATAAACATGTATGCTTGAATGTAGGATAGCAAAAACTGCAATGGACTCCACATTAGGATACCACTAACAGCTCACGTTGATAAAAGTAGATACCGAAACTTTGTTGGCAAACTCATTTACCTCTAAAAAGTATTGATTTTGAGTTATCTATTAGCAAGGTTTGAAATCGCACAATACGAGATGTGCCTAGGCAACTTCGAGGACTTTTTGTCATTTGATGTGCACCTAATGTATTCACATGTGAGGCAAACACTTCACATTAGGTGAGGCACACCTCGCCTTAAGATTTATGAGTGTGCTTTTAAATGTAAGGGTTTGGTTATCAATAAAAGAAAAATATATTCAATAAAATCTTATTTTATTATTTCATCTCCCTCCTAGTCTCATACAGAAGTCATACTCATCTCCTTCTCGATCTCACACAAGCATTGAACTCTCCCATTCATGTCAATTGTCTTCTTTCTCACTGTCGCAGAAATCAAAACTATCCCAAGTCTTCTTCCTCTACTGAAACATATCTTTTCCACTACGTCTACTCTTATTGTAGATAACAATAAACAATATTTTCTTTTCCAAACATAAAATGATTGGCTTGTTTATTAAGGATTTTTTCTTCTTGAGTATCTGCTTGGTATTAATTTTTTAAACTGAAATTTATGTTTTAAAGTTTTCTAAAGATTAGTTAAAGGTACAAAAAAAGTACAATAAAATATAAAAAAGACCGCCCATAGAAACAAAATGCAAGTTAAAATAGAGGGAGTGACAGCAAATATATTTATTTGAAGTGCAACCTTTGTGATAAAATTATAACAAAATGAAAGGGAATCTCTCTGCTCGTATAAATTTGTTAAACCTTGTGCCAAGTTGCCCACAGAGGTGAAAGATAAGATCCAAAATTACATAAAAAAGGTGACAATGATGAAGCATTTAGCTCAATAATAAGTTGGTAACAAACCGATAATAAATCACAGCGTGGTGGCGGGCCTAGTAATAAAAATTTATCTTCTTTGCCACAAATGACAAGTACAGTAGCATGAGAGCANCAAGCTACGACCAATATATCTCACCGCCACAACTTCACCAACTGTTTCACAAAAACTCCTCAGAGCTTCATCAGAAACGTCACTAGATAAGCCACCGATATAAACCTCGGCACCGTGTGGAGGAAGAGCAAGTAGCTCATCATCCTTCTTATCATCACCATGAGCAGTGATTGCATGGGGGTCAACAGTCTGGGTCTTTACCACCACTACCTCCTCACCTTCAGCCTCCTCTTCCTCTTCCTCCTCCTCCACTTCTATCTCTTCCTCAACCTCTTCCTCTTCCTCAACCTCCTCCTCAATCTCCTCTTCAATCTCCTCATATTCAACATCATCTTCCATGTCCTCCTCAGGTTCAGCAATCACCTTCCATTGAGGCTTCTCAGNAATTGAGAACTTGGATACTAAAGGAAGAATTAAATATCACTAAAAAAACATTGATGTGACTATCATGTCAGATGATTGGCTTGATACAAAGAATAAAGGCTTGATCAATATTTTGATCAATAATTACTCCACAGCATGTTTTTAAAGATATCAAATTAGGCAAAAGTTTAAAAGAATTTTTTTATGGATTCATTGAAGATATTGGAGAGCATTTGGTAAAAGAAGTTATTATTGATATGCTAATGATTATACAACTGACACTAAATTAACGGTGCAGAAAATTTAACTATATTGGCTACCATGTGCTGAACGTTGAATAGATTTAATTCTCAAAAATTTTGGAGAATTGTCTCAGCACAAGGATACTATACACAAAGGGAGATAATCAAGTTTATCAACAGTCATTTGTCAGTTTTTGGCTTAGATGAAAATATGTCAAAAGCAAGAATCCTTACAACTTGCTACAACCAAATATTCTAAGACGTACTTAGCTCTGCAAAGCATTTCGAAAGTAAAACTACCTTTAGAAGCTATGTTCACATCCACATAATAGTTACAATATACTTGCGCAAGAAATTTGAGAGAAAAAAACCTTAAAAAATTTGTTTTGAAAAATAACTATTGGTTAAGTGAGAGTTATGCAATTACAAGTTAAGAACTAAGCTTCAAATTAAACTTAAAGATGATTGATACAGATTAAAACCAAGCAATGTGCTTTATTTATAATGCAATGAATGCTGCTAAGAAGTTGATTGCATATAGTTTAAAAGGAAAGGAGTATAACAATAAGAAAATTTGAGAAATACTAGACAAGTGAGAGCTTCAACTTATTGTCATTTGCATGCCATGGAATATTATGTTAATTTTTTATTTCAATATGTTAAGAACAAATCAACTAAGGTTGCAATCAAATTTGATTTATATCACTGTATTAATAGATTGATGACTGGCCCAGCTAAGTAAAGACCAATATGCAAACGAAGTAAAGACCAATATGCAAACGAAGTAAAGACCAATATGCAAACTAATAGTAGAAATAAAATGGCCTCTTTGAACAGTTAAAAACTAAAGATATAGTTGAAACTTATTTCCNAAAACATATATATATATATATATATATATATATATATATATATATATATATTAATTTTGTTTTTTTGTCAAATTTAGTTGAATAGTGAATTAAGTTTGATTTTTATGATGTCAATCTAGAGCCACAACGGATTATAATTAAAATATTAGGTCTTACATGCTCGTCATTTGGACATGAGCAAAACTAAAGCGTGTATAGTCAAGCTCAAACCAAAAAACAAAAATCATCTAAATATCGTAACCTTTACATCATGTGCATTAAGAGATTAAAAAATAAACATTCGAAGAAAAAAGCTTTAGAAGATGATGAAAATATATCAATTTGTTATGATGTGTCATTAAATAATGAATATAATTTGGATGATAATAATAAATTAATACAATCACATTTGTAATAAAAATATATCAATACTGAGTTCTTTAATAGGTATAGAAATAAGATCAATAGATCCTACACAAGTTAGTAAAAAATTAATAGAAAATATTTTTACAAAAAAAAATTATGTAATCAAAGTTATAACCATCAACACTCATTATTTTAAACTTTAAAATATATGCCTATTTGTTTTTATTGATTAAGAAAAAGGAAGAAGATTGAGAACAAAGATGAGAAAGAATGTTTGAAAAATAGTTTCACAAACAAGGATGGGTAAGAGAAAAATTAATTCATTATCATGATGATTCTATGGAAGACCCACTGAGTGATGAGAGTGTTACAACATAATTTAAAAATTATAATTTTAGTTATTTGTTATGTTCTTTCTCTAATGCAGGAATCAAAGACTTATTGTGTTGAATTTACTTTAAATGGTTATGTTTTAACATTGACATCTTATTTTATTTGGATATTTATATGGCTTCATACTGTATCATTAGATATTAGGTTGTTAATATATCAATTTTTACTTTAGACCTAGATATAAATTTAATACTTCTTACTTCACATAATTTGTTAGTTACAAGGCTTACACGTCAAATTATCTCAAGAGTTGCAACAGAAAACACATCAAGACCCAATTGCTTAATTTTAAACCTTGCCTATTAGTTTTTGTAAGAAAATATCTGAACAAACCTACTGAAAATCACATGAAAAATGTTAGGTACAACTAAATCAAAAAGACACTGAAAAGAGTTTATTATAAAAAACAATGATAAAACATTAAAAAATCAAAATTTTTGTGTGTTAATTGGGCTAGAGATGAATTAAACCAAAGATTCACCTCTGGTTACTAAACTTATCGGTGCGATAACTTGATTATATTAGAAGCAAAAAATAATTTGTGGTCTCAAAAAGCAATGCTAGCTGAAGTTGAATATAGGGCAGATGCACTAGAAAATTACAGAAAAATGTGGTTAAAAAAATTTATTAAAACTAGACTATCAAGTAAACAAAAACAAAAAGTGTACTGTAACAACTATGTGACACAACTATAGAAAAAGGTCATGTACGGCGTGACATGACTAAATACATTGAGATAAATTGATATTTCATTTCAAGAAACTAATTTAAAATAAACAATCACAGCCAAATAATGTTTTAATAAACTATCAAACTACATATATACTTGCCAAGTCTTTGCTCGGAATGATTTTTAATCAACAAATCAACAAGTTAAGCATAATCAACCTAATGTAACCAAGCTTTACAGAGAGTGTTAACATAAGCATGAATCCATGGCCCGCCCTTTCCTATATATAGCAACTCAACAATCTGTGGCATACAAGCTTTCATATACAGCAATCCAATAATCTGCAAACAGCAAATTCTATTTATAACATCATGGGGTCCATGGACAAAAAAATTTCTTCTAGAAAAATCTAATAATCAATGCACAATAAATTTCCATATACAATAATTTAATAATCTTATCATAAAAAATCACTTCTTTTGATTATTTTCATTATAATCCCGTACAAAATTTTCTTACAAAAATCACATGAAAAATCAAAATCAATGCACAATAAAGCAACTGTAAGTAATGTGGCCAAAATTTTCTTTTGCTTGCAATCTTTCAAAAAGGATTTTGTTTCCTGAATAATAAAAATAATTTTATCTTTAAGTTTGTAGTTCCACCTTTGAAAGCAACAAGCACTTTTCTAGTCTCTTACTTTAAAAAATCCAAATCAGCAATCAAAAAATAAAATAAATATGGTCTATAAAATGAGTTGACAGATGTAGCCATCACATTTGAAAAATTTCTAGAGCTCAGCTAATATAAAAAAAAAAATATTTAAAACTATACAAACCATACATGGCCTTTCCGTAGATCCACATAAACTTTACTTATTAAATATAATATATATTTATAATCTCTCACAAACTTTAATTAGATATATTGAAACAAGGATGCCATGCAATCTACTTAACATGCCCCAAACAAGCATTTAAGAATGAATTCAACAATGTCTAATACGACATAAATAATTCATTAATTGAGTATCAATTCAGTATTCCAATAAATAGCACACATATTGCATTTTATTCACAAGCACTGTAAACTTCTTATCACAATGGCAGCTTAAATTACAGGGCATCAATACAATCGCAAATTAGTGAAATACAGATTAAAACAGAGTTACATAGCCTCCATAACAAGTATGGCTCTATCTAATAGCAATCATGAATTCTAAGGTAATACAGCTTCCGCCACTCAAAATCATGCACTGGCAAACAAATGAACTTGCCCATCGATTACTTCTTTCTCCCATCCTTGCCACAAAAAACAGACAAACATCTTCCTCCATGCCTCTTAAACGGTATCCCAACAAAACTCAAAATCGGCCTGAAAGTTTCCTTTCCATAAATGACTACTGGAAATTGGATGTATAACAATAAAGACAATCAGTGGGCAAGTGAGACGTGTTTCAAAAAAAACAAGGTTTAGTTATCGCAAAACTAAACAAAAATTCAAAGTCCTGCCAATGTTTCGCAATAAACTCTAAATATAGATATCCCTAGAAGGATTTAAAAACCCTAAAATACTGAAAAAAATCCAAACAAAATCAAGCCAAGCCATTCATAAACCCTACCAAGAACGAACACGCTGCAACACAAGATCAACAAAATACAAAACTCAAAGACAGAACAGCGGCTGCATACACGAAACGCGATCCGGATTGCCCTCGCGCGAATAAGCGGGTAGGGTTTCCGCAGAAAAATATACCCGATGAGTATTTTATTACATATTTGCCCTTCTAACCTTTATTTTATGGGAGCCGTACAGAAATACCAAAGAATTCATTTGTATTTACATATCTAACCCCTAAAGTTTAATATTTACATTTTTTCCATTTTAGAAGCATAAACAAATGCCTACTTTAATGATATTTTAGATTAGTATTATGTATGCAAATATGTGGTGTTAGATGTGTAAATGCATAAAAATGTTTGATATGTGACACATCTTTTATTTGGGCCTCCTAGTGGGCCGCTATGGGGAGCCCAATCCATGGCCATAAAGAAAGAACTGAGATTATAGTGGCATCTTTATGGAAATAACATGATGCAATTCGATAGAAATTTAATATAAATAAGTTTTGAATGACATCTAATTAAAATGAAACTAAGGGCAGACCAAGGTTCAGCCTTTGCTGAAATTCCTTGTGAAATTTACATACATGTCCCATAATTTTTTATATATTTACACTTACACTTCGTTTTCCATAATCTGCTGATAAGTGCTAACCAAACGAGACGACGACCTTTTCAAAATGCCGCCCGCACTTTTAAGCTGCCCCAAACGGGCCCTAACACCTTGGCATCATAAACTTATGCATGAAAATGTGTATTTCATTTAAAAAATATAAAGATTGTGATATTTTTTTTGTGATTAAAAAGATAGAGTGATATGCATATAAATATTAATGTTTGGAGGTTAGATATGTAAATACATCACAATTGTGTGGTATGTATGTAATTACATTTAAATTTTAGTCCAAAGCTCTGTGAATAATGAAATCAGACATGTAGTCTATGTTCGTAAATGCTTATTAATTGGTTCAATATGCATATTTGTTGACATATAAGCGTTTGAGCCCAACTCTTTAAAAGCTATAATTTGCTGGTTTTAATTGGATGCAAATGTAAAAAAGCTAACTCTAGTTAGTTTATAGGCAGCTCATGAGCTTTTCAAGAGAAGTAGAACTCCCAATAACTAAAATATATGTCTTTAATAATACTTATTTGAATTTTAGCTTTTCACATTTTCATTTTATATAAAAAAAGAAATTATTACTTGCAATTATGAAAATAAGCATTTATAAATTTATGAAAATAATTCCATATAATCTAAGAAATATAAAATAGTGCATAAGTAGTTATAATTTATTTACTTTTATTAGATAACATATGATATATATGTGTTTAAAAGAACAATATTAATGTAAACAATTTGTAGTTAAGACTTCATGCCTCTTTCTCACAAAAAATTTTATGATTCCAAATTTATATGGTTGAATGCAAATAAATGTGCTTTTCCTAACTTTTTTGCACAAAATTTCACATATTAGGGCATAGAAATTATTGTAAATCTCTTATGATTTTATTAAAAGCACTTCTCTTGAAATTAATAGTGCATTTATATCTTATATATGTATATGCTACAATTTTTGTACATAAAATAATTAATTCTCTCTTTATTTTTTTAATAAACTTATAAATATGAAATTTTAAATTTTTAGAGTGAATAATAATATAGAAATATTATGGTATTATCATAAATTTTGATGAGGATTTCTCGGTATCATGAAAATTACATGTATAAATTGTGTAGGCCATCTTCTAAACAAGGTTTTTTGACACTGAAGTCTTTATGACAATGTATCATATAGGCAATTCATGTAAATATCTCAAAAAAGCACAAAAATTAAAGCATGCAAAGTTTATACAATTGTTTCATGCATAAACTCACCTTCAACCATGATAAAATAGATATCATAAATTTTATACCGAACAGATTTTGTTAAGTAAGATATATATAGATGCCACTCTTCAGTCACTCTTTAGGGAGACTAGTGATGAAGTGAGAGAGAAAGAGACATTTCAAGATAGATAAGTTATTAGATAAAAGAAAAAATATAAAACTCTATTTTAGTTCAAAATTTTAGGAAAATATAAGAATTCATATTCTAGCCATATATTCAAGATTTTGAATCAAATATTTATAATAAATATGAGATCTCAATCATATTATATAAACATCTAATCAATAAGAAATCTCAGTTCCACATACTCAACATAATTTATTTTTCAATCATGTACATTGCAAGAAAGGCATATAACAACATAGCATATGTACAATGCTTTGACGGCAATAGATCCAAGTTTCTATAAAAAATAAGACTAGTGACTAAGAGAGACAGTGCTCATCTATAGGATGCGTGAAAATTTGTTGCCCTGGTGACAATATTGCTTTGGGATCATATTTGTTCTTCATCTCAACAATTCTTCTCCATTTTTTACCAAAATGCCTCATCCAACCCTCTCTGGTCGTGTAATGAGGCAAATATTGCTTATAGTTCATGCCCAGTTGATCACAGAACTCTAATATCTTAGCATTTTGGTTCTTCAAACTCTCCAAATCATTCCTCTCTGAAGATAGTAAGATTCCTATCGAATAAAACACTTCTTCATCTGGAATTGCTGTTGACATCCTTTCATCCCATCTGTGCATAAATCATACATGCTTACTATTTCAATTAGAAAATGAATTTAATTATGCATCATATTTGGACAGTGATGTGAATGGTTATATGTATATGTGTATGTGTGTGTGTGCATGTGCGAGCGCGCGCATATCGTGGTCTGTTTATAGAGCAACCTCTTTGAAGGTCATAAGTCTCCTTAGGTCACAAGTTTAGACTCCCATGTGTATAGGGAGTGGTACTCGAATGTTTAGGCTCGTCTAAATGTCTTTGACATTTCCTTTTTTAATCTCTCTCTCTCTCTCTCTCTCTCTCTCTCTCTCTCTCTCTCTCTCTCTATATA
>JXCR01087795.1:562719-573849 GCA_002079205.1 Phalaenopsis hybrid cultivar | reverse complement strand
TATATATATATATATATATATATATAAATTTTGTTGTTATTGGTGTAATCCCTTGTCATTTGTGTTGTTCATCAAGGTGATGATAGTTTGGCAATATTAATCAATCGAATGATGGCAATTGGGCTAACCGCACTAGTTGGAGATGGTGGTCGTCGATGATCGTTGTCAGAGCTCTAGAGTTCTTGGAATCTCCGATCTCTCTCATAAGTCAAAACTTTAGATTTTTCTCATGTGCAAAATGGAGTTGTCTATAATTTATTAAAGCCAAATTTTAATCAGCCTACCTGAGATCTCACAACACTCCAGACAATGATTTATGTTAATTTCTTTGATCATATACCATATTTTTAGCATTTAAGTCCTTTAATAACTACAAATTGAAGTTATATTTGATTGTCAGTATGTAGATAATTACATACCATTGATATTTCAGTAATTGTTACAAAACTCTTAAAAATATAGGTGCTTAATTTAGATTCATTTAGACTCAAACATTACAATTTTAATTTTTTTTGGGTTCTTCTTAGTGATACACTCAATTTGATCATTAATTTGTTGAAATCGTAATTAGGATGTGATTTTGAATATGACTTCAAAATATTTTGCCTAGATATGCATCAAAATCCTTGTTTAATTAAGCGAATTTACTAGCGAAAAAATTACAAGAGAATGACTTTCTTTAAATAAAGGAGTTGATAAGGATTATTTGTTGTTGTTGTTCTATTACATTGGCTTATATATATATATATATATATATATATATTGACGTGTGCTGAAAAATCCGCGGCGGTAGAGTAACGAATTATCGTCTTAGCGTTGTATGAGAATTCAACACACACAGATGAAAGAGAAACAAACAGTGATGACTCTAGAAACTTTTATGTGGAAATCCCGAAAAGGGAAAAAACGACGGGGCCTAGCCCAATTGTAAAAATTCACCATTGATTGATGATTACAGAGATCCTTTGTCCCACATACGGGAAATGATTATTAGCTTTCCAAGTTATAACATCGACTGACGACGTCTAGTCAGCGGTGGTGATCGACGGTAATCGATGACAATTGATGACGATCAGTGGCGGTCGACAAAAGACAGCGGTGGTCGATGGTAGTCAAGGACTGTCGACGGAGGACAAAGGTGATCGACAGTAGTCGAAGGTGGCCCGCGATGGTTGAAAGAGGTCGGCAGTAATCGTCGACGGTCGGTGGCGGTCAACAGCGGTCGGTGGTGGTCGACAGAGGTCAGCGGTAGTCAACAGTAGTTGATTACGGTTGACGGAGGTCAATGAAGATCAACGGCGGTCAGTAGTGATCAACGGTGGTCGACGGTGGCCGGCGGTGGACAGCAGAGGTCGGCAGTGGTCGCTGACAGTCGATGGTGGTCAATGACGGTCGGTGATGGCAGGAATGATGTTGAACTTGATGTCTTTCTCAAAGCCTCAAGTTCTCTCTCAAGTCTCCCATATGTGAGCTGTGGGGTTCTATTTATAGTAATTTGGGTACAATTAAAGCAGGAATATGAACCATTTTAATCGGACGGTCCGGAGAGCTTCCCTCGATTGGATGACATTTGATGGACATTTGAGTGTCTTAACGATGTCAGAATCGAGCAATCTTGGGCTCGTTGGATTCGTCTTGTCGAGACGCTTGATTCAAGTATAGTTCTTCCTTCCAAATGAGTTCGGAATAATCTAAAAGTGATTTAATGAGTTGATCTAGGCTTGATTTGACTCTGATTGGACTAAATTTGATATTGTTAGGTCTGTCTCATCCAGCCGATTAGTTTGGCTATAAGTTTGATGAAATCAGAGCTTTGTTTGACACTTCATTGAAATTTTGAATGTTTCTTTCTCAGAAAAGTGTCTCGAGATTCGTGCATGTTGATGAAAATTTGTTGGTGTTGTATCATGTAAAATTCAATGAAAGATAAATATCGGTTAACCATAATAATTTGAGTGGTCAACTTTAAAGAGAATCTAATAATGATAACATCAATAATTTTCAAAATAAAGAAAGAGGTTTTGTTTGCCATAAGATATCCAAATCTGTGCCAAAGGAAAACTCCAAACCAAGAGATTTGTTTCATATTAATAGCCTTGAAAAGTCTGATCAATAATCCGACCCTCATTGTCTTAATCGGATCCTCCATAGATTTAGTGTAGTCATACCTTGTGATATAATTACTACGTGTTGATGCCTTGAGAATGTGTGGTCTAATATATTTCAATTCATGAAAGTTAAGTTTTTGAAGTCTTGTACTACAGTCATATATATATAAGGTGTGATATAACTATTCTATAAAAGCTATGGGACATTATATGGCTTTTTATTCCCTTATTAGAATGGAATAATGACTCATTGGATATGTTTAAAAGTAATGTATCTTTATTACAGTTATTCATCATATATGTTATGCGGTTATAACTGGAGATGGGGATGCATCCTCATAATTCATTACAAGCACACTATAAGAAAATGCGCTAAAATTGACGGAAAAAACAATAGTTTTTTACGAGTAGGAAAAATTGTTCTGATTACTTACGGTTTTGTGAGTGTTTTTTTATCTTGGTTATTTGGGACGGTATAATAACAACATATATCGTCGTTTATCGACAGTATTCTGTTTTCCGACTAATTTTAATTATAATTGACGAAATAATTCATCAGTTAAAAGCAAATTTTAACGAATAGCTATAGTTCGTCGATTATCTTCAAACCCGCCACCTGGAGAGGTTTTAACTGACGTATTTTATTATTAAGAGATGAGAATAGCCGTAGGTAATAGTTTTAATAACCGACACAATAAAAGACGTTAATAGACCATGTGAACTAATCCTATATGTCGAACCAAAGTCTCCTCCCTTTCAATAATGCCCTAATCTTTTCGCTCGACCCTTGTTTTCTTTACCTGAAGCCCTAGCTTCTCCCCGAAACCCTCACATGTCCTTCTATGTTTCTTCCAAAACCATCGCCTTCGTGCCCGAAACCCTCGAGATACAGTCGGAATAGAAGCTAGCTGGGAGCGCAATAGTGGGATCACGACTTACAGTGACCAAAACTTCCATTTTTCTCCTCCTTCTGCACATCCGCTACCCTAAATGACCGAGGAAGGTAGCTTGTTATCTTCATTTTCATTTTTATTTCCATTTTAATTGAAGAAAGCTTTTAGGGTTTAAGGTTAGCAACTAGGAGGTTTGTCAAATATTTTCTTATTTTAGTTTACATCTAGGGCTGTGAATTTAGCTCGAACGTCGTTAATTGCTCGAATATTGACTCGTATTTTGGCTCAAATCGAGATCAGATTGAAATACATGAGTCGAGCCGTGAGCCAAAATTTTAGATCAATTTTTTTTTTAGTCAATCCAAGCTTAGCTCGAAATAAGATTGTTAAAAACATATAATTGTGAATTTAGCGAATTTAGCTTGAAGATTGTTAATCACTCAAAAATTGATTTAAATTTTGGCTCGAATCGAGATTAGATTGAAATAAATGAGTTGAGCTGCGAGCTAAAATTTTCATTCAAATTTTTTTTCGAGCTGACCCCAGCTTGGCTTGAAATCGGATCGTTAACAACTCTGATTACATCAGGGATCAAGTTTAAGCACATATATTTTTATCTTCATTTATGGATGCTCTTAGTAGACATTCACAAGTGGATGCACCTTAGTGTATGCTTTTTGTTGGCGATATCCTTCTTGTGGATAAGACTGGAGAAAGAGTATAGAAAAAACTTAAATTATGTCGGACAATATTGGAGTATAAAGTCCTTCGTTTGACTAGATCTTAAATTGAATACATGAAATGTGATTTTGTTAGTAGATGCTCTAGTGACAGAGCTGTAACTATTGGTACTCAAATCATTTAAAATGTGTGAACGTTCTAGATATCTCGGGTCTCTTGTTCAAAGTAATGGCGATATGGAGATGTGATTAATTAGTAGATTTCAAGTTAGTTGGTTAGAACCTACATAATCTCTACTTGAAGTTGGATCATTTAACATCTTAGTATGTTAGTTTTGTTGAAAATTATTAAACGATCGAACATTGACTCATAATTGAATAAGGCGTCTCCCTCTAACAGTGTATGTCATTGTAGCTACACAAGCGTGCTCACAAATGTATTTTTTTCATATTTTGTCTCTAAGTGAAAAGCCAATCACAAACCCCATATGGATCACTGGCATTACACTTATAGATAAAATATGAATGAAATATACTTGTGAATAAGTTGGTGTAGTAATGGTGAAAAGCAAAATTAGAGATAAAATATTGATAAATATTTGTGGATTATCGATTTTTGACGTCCTAACAACCTAAGTAGGTTGTTAACGTTCTGATTTCGAGTTTAACTGTTTTCGGCTCTAAAAAAATCCCTGTCAAAATTAAAATAGGTTAATTTTTTAGCCATAATTATTGTATTGTATTAAGAAAATTTTATTCCAACGGCATATTTAAACTTAATGATGTCTCTTTCTATTATTAAATGCAACTGTAGCTAATACAACCCTATCACGGAAATATTTGTTTCATATTTTGTTTTAAACTATAAAGTCAATCATATAACTAAATATGCTCATTGTTGCAGCCCCTTACGTAGTTACACGATTGACCGAACACCTAGAAATATACTCTTAGAAGGAAATATTTCATAAGAACTAGGAGTTTTTACTGTATCCTTTAGTACATTTAGTGCGAAGAACAATTTATGAGTGGCTTCAATCACTAAAATTTGAGTGGAAATGTTTTGAATTTGAGTTGTTGTGTTGATATAGGTGCTCAAAAAATATTTGGAATGAAAAGCCACGACAATCATTTTTTTTTATAAAACTTGATGCAAACCTCATTTGATTGTTTGGTGAGCGAAGTTTTAATCCATTGACTGAAATCAGTGTGTTATTTAGGGAACTATGTGCTGCTCATTTGAAGCTTGACGCTTACGCCAACTAGAAGCAAGCATTCTTGTAACACTTTACAAGCTTGAGAGAATATTTTCACCTAGTTTCTTCAACTCAATGGAGTATCTCCTTATACATTTACCCCACAAGACATTAATTGGAGGTCCAGTACAGTACCGCTGGATATCTCATTTGAGAGGTGATTATAATGAGTCTAGATAGTGTAAATCTTGCTTTTTTTATTCCTTTCATCGATAGATTACTTGAAGGTGCTTTAAAATTTATGTGCCAAAAATTTGATAGGATTACTATTATATGATTTGATTGCTTTGATACATGAAGTTTTGATGTTTTTAAAATTTTAAACCATCATGTACCAAAGTACGTACTGGTCAATCGATACACCCGAAACAACTATCTATTGCCTACATGACCAACTACTACCATGGATTCAAACTATGAACTATATGATAAACTGACATTACAACCACTATCTACAATATTCATGGCAAATCACTAGCTTAATAGTAAAAGACTACGACCCTTGTAGCATGTTATAACCAAGAACTATATTCATTATGGTTAAACTATGACTATTATTGATGAGTTATTGTTGTGCATTTACAATAGTCAACTTTAAAACTCCATTTTCCCTAATTCAAGGGATGAGTGGGCATTTATACTCAACATTCTTAGTAGATTATTTCAACTTGGCTAGGTCCCATGTTTTTTTCCTCTTTCCATTGTTTTCAACATAAAATGTCGATGTATCTCCCCTGACTTACTTTTCTTTAACTATCTGATTTTGTGATAAATTTTTATGCATGGTTGAGATGATAATTCATTATTTTTAACCTTAGACTTTCCAAGACAAACATATTCTAGTAATGTCAAGGTTTGGCTGTATACAAATTTTTATTTGAAGATTTTTATCTTGTAATTTACTATGATTAAGTAAATCTTATTTCTATTCAAGGGTGATAAAGGCATTTTACCATCCCTTAATGATTCCAATAAAATCACAAATAATCATTTTGGTTACAAGTGAGACTAAATTAAGTTTTAATAATGTATATCATCATTCTATGTAAAGTGTATTGGACTTCGTGTCCTGGTCGATCATCTATGTTCAATTGTAAAATTATGGTGTATCATAAACATGTTAATATCTTTCTATTATTTCTTAAAGTAAAATATCATGAGTGGTTGGTTTAATGTAACAATTATAATATATATAATAGCCTTTGAATTTATTTTATTTTATTAATATCAAAAGGCTTTACTTGAAGTGAAGAAATTTATTATTATTATTATTTGGTTTTAAAGATAATTCTTCAAAATCTTTTAAAATAGGCCCAAGATCAAAATCAAATCTTGGTTGAGGTTTCTAGAGCTTTCTAGTTTTTGTGGCTTTTGAAATTTTTATTCATTTAGTCAATTTTATTTCTATTTGGACTAAATGTTTTGTCATAATTTGCATATCACTATCATAAAAGTAATGTTGCTTATTTAGTAGTAAATTCTTCCATAGTTTGAGCTTCAAATTGAAGATTTTTATATTTGTCATTGAAGTAAGATTTTAGATAGACATTTTTAGTTATACATGGAAATTTTATACCTTTTGTGTATTGTGATGTAGTCCTTTCAGCAAAAAGAACTGAACATTCTTCATTTACATTTGAGATAAGTCTATAATTAAGATAGATATATGAACTTTCAATTTTTTTTTGTGTCACACCAATATACCATGCTTTAAAATTGCCTTTTGGATGGTNTTACCATGCTTTAAAATTGCCTTTTGGATGGCAGATATTCCTTCACTATTACATTGCTACTTTTGTTTCCTCTTTCATGGATGGCATCAGATATACTCTAAATCCATGTTTAAATGCTTAACATATAATTATTCCACTCACAAGCCATAGAAACATTCAAACATCATAAATTACATCATTTTTTTACTTGAAAAAAAGCCAAGCCATGACACAAGAAGCCTGCAAAATCAACCAAGTTCTGCACTGTAAGCCAAATGCATCCAACTCTCAACTTTTCTACCAACTTCACACTGTAAAATTTCTCATAAAAAATAGTTTTTACCACAGAAAACTAAAAATCAATTTGTTTGCGAATCACCATCACCCCAGAATGAAAAACGTGAGAACACTCTGTCCTGAGTCTCTTTCCCTGAATCCTGTAAATCTTTAGGACAATATATTCTGCATGTGGCATCCAACATTTCTGACGTGGGAAAGATTTGGTGAATATGTCTGAAGATGAAGGAAATCTTTACAAGTTCAAACAAAGATCTGCTCTACGTGACAGCTAGCCAGCATGCATGCATTTGCTTAGAAAAATAAATAATATATTGTATATCATATTACAAGTCTCTCCTTCTTAGTTTTCATTGGAAGTGCAGACAGATGACATGTATGTTGAAGAGTTGAAAAAACATGTTCAGTATGACAAATGCAGTGATTTTCCATATAAGGTTGTTAGGTACTTGTTTTTTAGGAATTTAAGACATTTTTTTTTTATGTTTAATAGGATGTACATATTTTTATGGTGGAGGAATTAATAATAATGTATGAATATCTTGTTGTTGACTTGTGAATAGAAAGGAATATATTGTAATTCAATGAAAATATTGTTTGGCGTCAAGAAAATAAGTTCTTATTTCTTGAGCTAGAGAGAGAGAGAGAGAGATTTTTTCCATCCTGATTTTATGTTTGTATCTACTAATATTTAAATTGATGTAATATAATACTGATCTTGTCTAGAATTTATCATTTTTTGATATTAATAAAGCACTTTACAAGAGGTGTTTAAGTGAGTCAAGCCGACTCGAGCTTGGAGCAATAAGTTGCTCTTGAACTAAGCTCGATGTTAGCTCTGACTCGACTGGTTACTTGTGAGTTGCCTCATTTTAATTTTTTTTTTAAAATATTAATATAAAATATATTTGAAATATATTAAATTTAAAAATTTTATTTTTAAAATATTAAAAATATTTAAAAAATAATATGTGTGTTTTATATTAATTGATTTATAATTATTTTTTACATAATTTCTCATTCTATTTATCATTTTATTATAACTCTGTCTTAATTTAATATTGTTTTTTATCTTTTATAGTAAACAATCTGCTGGTGAGCCTATGATGAAAGAATCATAATAGGCGTCACGCACATATAAAATTCTCAGAGAATATTGTTTTGAACATACATTTTAAAAAAAATGAAAACTATCAATAATATTTTAAACAATTGGAAGATTAGAATACTAGTATGTGCTCATGTTAGTATCATTTTCTTCTCAACAAGGTGCTAAAAAAGGATTTTCATGGCATATATATGTCTTTTAAAACGAGAAAAAATACATTTTAATTAATATTAAATTAGTACAAACGCCAAGAAAAGTATAAAAGAGGTAGAAACATGTAGAAAAAAGGCTAAGAAAAGGCACACATACTTGTCGATTAAAGAGAAAACAAACTTTCATAAGTAACGTCATGAGATTCTACAATTTACACTAGTGATTTTTGTCTCCCTGTCCAATTTTTTTNTATATATATATATATATAACCCAAATGATTGATGGTGTTGGTTCTATTTGCCCAATCCTGGGCCTATACAATAAAATACACAAAAATAAGCTAGAGATCATGCTTTGGTTTGCGACAGAGGTGCAAATGAATTGAGTGAAATTAAACTCGAGTGATTAAAAACTTGAGCTTGAGGTTGATTAATCTATTATAGTAAACTTTGAGCTTGAGCTTAGTTCTCATGAACTATAATAATTTAAAGAATGACTAGATCATAGAAAAAATAGAAAAGTCGTTGTGGTAATTAGAAATTAGGGATGATTAAGATTCTTTATTTTTTTTAATCTTCATAATTAAGGTTTTAAATTGAATTATAAGTAAATAAATGAGTTAATAAGCATAGTTGGTGTTGATGGCCTGATGTGGACTATTGCATGTTCAGATAGGTTACGTATTTGGAACACATTCAAAGTTCAAATAATTGAGTTGTTGAGCCACACAATATTTTTTAAGGGGATAAATAGATAGCATCATGCATAGAATCATTCAAGGTGATAGCAATCAAATTCTAAATGGTTCAATCAATTAACAGAAGTCCAATTACATAAGCCAACGCTTTCATTAAAACATATAAATAGTTATATTTAATTTTTTAAAATCCCACTGCATGGCGAGCCCCAAATAGATTTTCTTAAAATACCTCTCAAATGTGATGGAGCATGACCTTATACTCCCCAAGCCATTTTTAAATATATTAGTTAATATTCTAATACCAAAATTATAGATTATTCTACCATACTCTTCACATCAAAATACTCCCTTTCACATACATTTATTTCAACCATTAAAAACATCAAATATGGATATATACTNTTAGTTAATATTCTAATACCAAAATTATAGATTATTCTACCATACTCTTCACATCAAAATACTCCCTTTCACGTACATTTATTTCAACCATTAAAAACATCAAATATGGATATATACCNATGACCTTATACTCCCCAAGCCATTTTTAAATATATTAGTTAATATTCTAATACCAAAATTATAGATTATTCCACCATACTCTTCACATCAAAATACTCCCTTGCACATACGTTTATTTCAACCATTAAAAACATCAAATATGGATACATGCCTTCATCTTATTTCATTTGCATAAAATTTGCTAAGGTTGCGTTTAGGACAGTTGTGCGGTGCCACATCTCACTTTCAAACATTTGATAAAATGCATTTTGACTACATTTTTTAAAAGATGTGTTGGGAAGCTCCGTTTTGCAACTGGATCCGAATAAGTGTGGTGACTATCATAAACCTTCACCCGTAACTTTTTGAACAATTGTTTCTTCTGTAACAACCTTACAATTGCATCTTAAGGGGGGTATTTAACAAAATTTAGCCATGAATTTTAGCTAAATCCAGCAAAAAACCAAAAAGAGAAAAGACCAAATCCAACTCTCCCTTAAATCCAATTCTCTCCCTTTCTCTATTTCTCTCCCGTTTCATCTCATCTATGACATAAATTCACATTTATCAAATCCTATTATGAGGCAGATTTCATGGATCCACCCCTCCATCGCTCACATGCTTCATCTCCATCGCGAGCTCACAATATTTCACAGATCTAATAAATCATATTATTGTAAATTAGAAGCTGCACCCAGCACCATCTAAAACAACTACATATGCCCTAAACAAACCCTAAGACTCTATCCATTAAAATTAAAATATTTGAAAAATGTGGATAAATGAAAAAAGCGCCACACTAAAACCTATGTGCATCTCATCAATCATCTATATCTAACGTACATGCCAACCCTAACAACAAACATATCTATCAACAGTCACATGACGCCATAAAAACAGCCCATATTGTTGACAAGGAAGCAATTCTGGGCTCCACTAAAAGAGATTAAATGACGTGTGAGTCCGGTGTGCGGCCCCGCGGTCAGCCATGTCTCGCCGACCTGTGTTGTCGATTAGGTGGTGAGAGAAAATATAGAGATGGAGAGAGAAAAAACCCAAGGTTATGGAGAAAAGATAACAGATCTCGAAGTGAGAGAAAGTAAGCTAAAAATGAAGCAAAGATGCTTTCCTTTGCGAGACCAATGTGACGATACGTGAGATCTTTGTAGGAAACTGTGCATGTAATCCAATTCCGATCCACTCGCCGTCACGTNCTCCCTTAAATCCAATTCTCTCCCTTTCTCTATTTCTCTCCCGTTTCGTCTCATCTATGACGTAAATTCACACTTATCAAATCCTATTTTGAGGCGGATTTCATGGATTTACTCCTTAGGTTGCTCACATGCTTCATCTCCATCGCGAGCTCACAATATTTCACTGATCTAATAAATCATGTTATTGTAAATCTAAAACAGCTACACATGCCCTAAACAAACCGTAAGACTCTATCCATTAAAATTCAAGTATTTAAAAATGTGGATAAATGGTAAAAAGCGCCACACTAAAACCTATGCGCATCTCATCAATCATATATATTTAACGTACATCCCGACCCTATCTATCAACAGTCATATGACGCCATAAAAACAGCCCGTATAGTTGACAAGGAAGCAATTCTGGGCCCCACTAAAAGAAATTAAATGACGTGTGAGTCCGGTGTGCGGCCCCGCGGTCAGCCATGTCTCGCCGACCTGTGTTGTCGATTAGGTAGTGAGAGAAAAT
>JXCR01087795.1:513241-561543 GCA_002079205.1 Phalaenopsis hybrid cultivar | reverse complement strand
GTGCCTTGGGTTCTTCTATGGAAAACTGAGTATGCTGGATGTAAACATCTCAATTGGAATTATACAACTCCTACGTGGGGAGCAAAAAACATAACACAATGGAGCTTACTCACCACCAATTCATCATTTAACAAGAAATACTCAACTCATTGGGTTCTCGTCAAATGACCAAATCATTCCCCTGTCGAGACGGGACACCGATCTCCTCGACATTACAAGTTTTACTCATCCATTTCATGCAGCTCACCAGAAACTGCCCTATCTTACTGTTGCTTTTACTAATATCATCCGTGATGAGCTACAACACCGATTTTTGGAAGAGTTCCCTTTGGATAAAACGAAAAGCTTCCCCGCTCGTTGCAACTTCCAAGAATCCTTTCATTTGGGTGATGCAGTTCTTAATCGTTGTATCCTAGAGGGCTTCAAACCCCCAAATATTAATTCCTATGAAGGGGTAACATACCCATATGAGCATTTCAACCACTATAGAACTATCATGAACATTAAGTGTGCATCTAATGCGATTTTATTTCAAGTGCTCCCTGCAACTCTCAAGGGTCAAGCTCCCACATGGTTCTATTCTCTCCCGGTGGGGACAGAGGGGCACCATCAATACATTCAATGAGATTGTCAGAACATTTTTAGAGCAGTTTACAACAAACAAAATGATCATAAAAAATTCATCCCACTTATCGAAAGTTTATCAAAATAAGGGAGAATCCCCAAAGGAATACTTTCACGGGTTTTTCAACGAAGCCCGTCAAATTTCGGGAGTGGATCTAGAGTTATTGAGAGGAGTATTTTTGGGAGGGCTTCGCCCAAGACCTTTCTACTCATCATTAATATGGGAGGTAGTTCAATATTACATCGATATTCTCTGTTTTGTCGAAGCACAAATCTTTGTAGATGAAGCTATTAGAGCACAGAAGGAACAATTCAAATGATTGGGGGGCAAGAGCAAGAATAACACCGGGGATACAAATCAAATCTCAAAGTGAAAAAAGTTCAAAAGACAGAGGAATCTTGAGCCTCAATCAGAAAAAGAGTACATGCAACTCAACACATCACATGTCAAAGTCCTAATGGCAATCAAGGATGAAGAAGTCGTTAAGTGGCCATGGACATTAAAAAATCCAAATGGTGGAGACCAGTATGAATAGTGTAATTTTAATAAAGTGAAATGACGTTTAACAGAAAAGATGTTTTCAACTAAAGGAAGAAATTGAACATCTGATACGTCAATGTCACTTAGGTCGTTACTTATAAGGGCGAGGTTTGGGGACCAGAAGAAAATCCTAAGAGTTATCAAATGATAAATGCAACTATAGACTATCTTATTTAAGTTAAAGAATGGTCTATATACTCTTAATTTTATTCTAGCAAAATTTTGATGTGCTTTAAACTATCATTTCAGTGAAATTTTCTTATTTTCTCACGAGTGATNATTTGATTTTTATATTTACATCATTCAAATGGTTTATATCACATAAAAAATATTATTATTTTAACTTTTAAAGAAATACACATTTTTATTTATAAATAATTAGGTGGTATATATGATATAGGACGCTTCATATATAATCAATGTGCCAAGAAATTATTCTTTTGAGGCCAACTTTCAACCCATATATGATATATAAATACTGGACAAATCAAATGTCCATAAATAAATAAATTATAGGTTTTAATCATGAAAAATATTCAATCCCATAAACTACATGTCTAGACAACTACAAGGATCCGATCACTTCATCATGTGATCGGACCCTCACCCTTGTCCGAACATGCGATGGAACATCGAATCCTCGCCATTATCTGAACCTGTGGACACCAAACACTCAATCTTCACCATTGTCCCGACGAATCCGACACGAGACGGAACATTTTCTCCTTTTTTTTATTAAATTTAAATAATACAAATTTATCCAAAATGTGGGGGCCCACAACGTGTGAATTATGATTCTGCGACAGGGGGCTTGAAATGTGAAGCATGTTCTCAATCACATGTGGCGGTTGGTGTAGTGCAGGAATTGGATTGCGCTGTCTGGCCTATTTTTGTAGAAGAAAACTAAGGGAATATGGTTGAAGATCTACGTAGTACTACCAGCTCTTTCATGGAGCTTGCATGTGGGATCAACATGCCATAAAATAAATCATATGAGTCTTTGTAGATTCGATGCGTTTTGTCAAAGCAAATCTAGAATTTTGATGCATTTTTATATATATGTCCTCTTTTATTTGCATGGAAAAGTGCATGTAATTTTTATTTTTTAGTTAAATTAATAATATTTTTGGTGCAATATGAAATATATTAGTTGTGTGAAAGTTTAGGTATTAGATATGTGAATAAATAACAATTATGTGGTATGTATATAAATGCCCCAAATTTTTATTTGGAGATTAACATATCTACCCACTACTTTCTATGTATTAGCACGTCAAACCCGCGAAACTTCAATATTTACCTACATATCACATAACCTGTTGTTGAGAAATTAGGGCAAGTCAACAAACACAAGAAAGGACACACAAATTTAATGAGGTTCGGCGATTTACTTGCGTCCTACAAAGCAAGAGCGGCGGCTTTCTAGTTTCACTAAANTTCAAATGAACCTAACACTATGTTAATAAATATTTAGGGGCATTTATATACATACCACACAATTCCTATATATTTATATGTATACCACCTACATTTTTTTTAAATATTTATGCCACTCAAGCCTATTGTATCAATTAAAACATTATCTACATTTTAAGTTTTAAAAAGTGAAAAGCACATTCTATGCATATGTAAGATGTCATGTTGTAAAAATTTAACTTTAGGTGTTAGATATGTGAATACGTAAAAATTGATTGGTATGTATGCAAATCTTTTAAAAGTGTTGAATTTTATTTGTTAGGTATGACTCATATATCATATAAGGAACATATGCTGGAGTGGAGTGGAAGAATCTGTCTAAATCGGTAGATTTCATTATGTGGGTTGGGAGTGCGGGGGCGACACCCTGCGGTACGGTATAGGGGTAATTTCGGAATTACATATTATACTTAGGGTTTTCTCTAGAGTTGTATATAGGCTTGTTTGTAACCCTAGATTATTCTATTCTATATCTTGTAACATTTTTTTTCTGGAGTTGAAAGAAAGTCGCCGCTCTGCTCATGAGGACGCATGCATCTTTGCCGAATCTCGTTAAATCTCTGTGTGTTATTCTGAATTTGTGTCGATTTCTGTTTTTGTTCTCCATAATTTCTCAACACCAATTTATAGAATTCACCTTAGCAACATTTTTTTTTTCTTAAAATACAAACGCTGTTATCACTTGTTAAGTCAATTCATTCAAATTCACCATCTTTAAATATTTTGAGATTTGCATACATACCACAACATATTTTTTGTATTTACATATCTAACACCTAAATCTTGATATTTGCATTTATAACATTCTTTGTACCATTAATCAATGCAGGAAAAAGTGTATTTCACTTTAAAAGAATTAGTAATAATAATATTTTTATGTGGTAATAAAAATTTGAGCGTTAAACATGCAAATATGAAAATTTAGATGTTAGATATGTAAATACATAAAGGATATCAGAATTAAGGTGAAGTGTAATTTTTAGATTTATTATAATTCAATTATAAACCCCTTAATCATAATATCTACTTAGAAGAAAAATTTACAAAAGTACCACTCAGTTCTTATGTGTTTACATATATATTCAGAATATGAGCTTTGTGCATGAAAAAAGTGTATTTTACATTTTAATTTTTAAAATAGGGGTTCTTTGATATAATGTGAAAGGACTTAGGTGGCATATATAAATGCAAAAAAAACAATGTTTAGATATTGTACATGTAAATACATAGGAATTTGGTGGTATATCTCTAAACGGGTGCTATGTGTGTAAATGCACCTATTTACAAATATATGTGATGCGCTACAACAAATCTGACAAAAACCACTTGAGTCATAGCATAGACCACAAGATAATTTTTTGAGCAAGAAATATTTAAATTTTGATAAAAAGTCATTCGAAAGTCTGATTTCAACAAAATTATAGTCAAATTGATCGGCGCAATGAGACACACAAAATGATACCAAAATTGGTCCAATCCTAGTAAAATCAAGCCCTGATCAAGATATTAAACTACTTTAGAAGCTTTATGGGCATATTTGGTTGGTCAAGCAGATGTCGAATCTGACAAGCTAATAGTTGAATCAAGCATCTCGACAAGACAAATCCAAAGAGTCTAAGATCACTCAATTTTGATATCATTAAGATATTTAAATGTCTGTCAAACGTTGTTTGATCAAAGGAAGCTCTTNACTTGTATACTGCAATGCATGGGAAAATACAAAGGATACATAAAAGCATAACTTATCTTTCTTTTGATTTCTTCTTCCAATCCCTCTTCCTCTTCTTTCTCTAAGTAATTTGATCTTAAAAAATATGAAATGGCCTTAAGGGACCTCTCTTAACAATTTGTTGGATAATTCAAGATTATGAAATTAATGACCATAAATCTTTCCATAAAATCTATAAATCAGAATTAGTTATATACTATCAAAGATAATTCCAAAACAGAAAAACATTAGACTCGTATAAAAGTTGAAAGCTCCATTAATAGACATTGATGTTTATCATCTATCATCGTTCATCGTTCACCATTAATTTGCCCCAACTTCAATTGTTGACCAACAGTAATGTCTGTCTCTTTCATTCAATGTCATATTTCATCGACTAATGCCAATATATATTATTAGTTCCTATAATAAACTGAGACAGTCATTGTGCATGTCGACGATGCCGCGACCTAAATACCATAGTAACGACCAACACGAATATTCATCATCATATATTGCTGATCAACATCAACATGCATTATTCATTGCCGACCGGCCTACGCATTCATCTATTTGTTATTGCCTTGCTATTGATTGATATTAATGCCCCCTACAATGAATCATTATTCAACATTCCACATCACTTTAGTCAGGCCTTAACCTTAACCATAATTGTGCTCATCTGATTTTTCCTTCTAACACTATTTAACTTAAGAACCCACTACCTTTCAAGATAGGGAAATTTATATGCAAAATACTGAGTTACTATCAATTTATATATTTAATAGTTAAATATACACATTTATGTATAGAATACCCATTTTTTTTTTAAATTACATTAAAGAAACAATTAATATTAATTTATTATTATGTATATATTTTGATATATGATTTGTTTGAAGGAGCTTTGTTCGTTCGGTGACACTTCCTAAAAAATTACGTGGTGGAACATGCATCGTTGTTTCCGCTCTAAAAAATTATGAAAAATTTCCGTTTCGTTGAACCGATTTAGGAAGATATTAGAATATGTTATTTTATCAACTAAAATATAAATTTATACGTTGCGTTTACTCAACGTTACGGACTGTGTTATCAAAGGAAGCCATAATTGAAGGAGGTGTTTTGATAGGAGTTGGATATTAACGTAAAACATGATTTATCCAATTCACTGATTCTATCAAGTCCCGATTTATGTCACAAGTGGATACCAGAGAGAAATAGAATAAAGGGACGGAACAGAGGATAAGGAGATGTACCACACCGTTTGGAGCGTTGGTGTTGTGGTACCACATCACATTTTTGTCTGTTTGGGTAAATCGTATTTTGACAGCCTTTACAAAAAACTGTTGCTGAAATTTATTTTTTCCCACCAATCATAATTAGGTGCGATGACTATTTTATGGCTGTTATGTGATTTTTTTTTTAAATATAATAACCACCATAATATTTATAAATATCATATTATTTTTTAGTAATTTTGATTGTTTTTAAATAAATCCTACCTGCCCAAATTGACCTCAAAATGAGTTGGANTTTTATCTGTTTGGGTAAATCGTATTTTGACAGCCTTTACAAAAAACTGTTGCTGAAATTTATTTTTTCCCATCAATCATAATTAGGTGCGATGACTGTTTTATGGCTGTCATGTGATTTTTTTTTTAAATATAATAACCACTATAATATTTATAAATATCATATTATTTTTTAGTAATTTCGATTGTTTTTAAATAAATCCTACCTGCCCAAATTGACCTCAAAATGAGTTGGTTTTTAGTTTTTCATGTCTGAGTGAATTTGAGTTAAATTCATGACTATTGGCTGTAAAACCCTGAACCCCTTCTACCATCGCCTCCGGCGACTTTCGGCAAATGACGGTTGGTTATTGTTCTCTGCAACAACTGCAGAAATCGCCGCTCAACCCTAATACCTCTTGAAGCCTCGATATTCCTCTAAAATATCAGTTTGATACATAATCGGGGATTAACATGGAGCCAGAGAGATCCGTGAAGAATCCCCCCGTTTCCCGGAAACCTAAGGCGGTATATTTCTCTTCCACGAAGCCGCAAAGTGAGGAAATCCACGCCACCAACGGTCTCGTAGGCAGCATCATTGAGAAGGGCTTNTATATATATAACCCTAATATACAATATATATTTACAAAATTACTCATGTATCATACCGTGAGGGCGTTGTCCCGCACCCAAAATCCACTTAACGAAACTCCTCTGATTGAACAGATGTTTCGGCTCCACTCCTCTCGAGAGCTCTGCTCCGCTAGCTCGCTCTGTTCCGCTCCAACATCTATCGCTTCTTTGGTATTTGAGTCATACCTAACACCTATACTGAAAACATAGGAATAGTCTCGAAGTAAGGATTGAAGAAGTTAGAGTCGTTGATATGTTAATACATTGGAGTTTGGGGGTAATTATGTAATTGCCTCTTTTTTATTATATCTTATGTTTTGTATATGGAGCGGACAAATTAAAAATAAAATATTTTCCTAATTAGGGGATTAGGCAGCCTCTTCACATTAGTTCTCTCAGTTTAATAGAAAGTTAACTGGGTGTTAATTTCATAAATATAGAAGAGATGAGTGATAAATATGAAATTATTGTAAAGCTAAATAAGAAAAATATAGAGAGAAATTATTAACCGCAATAATAAGATAAATTGAACCTCCAATTCGGGCTGTAACCAAGTTGAGCTTGGGCGAGCATCGGCTTGGGTCGTGTTTCGCTCGTTTGAAATTGCTCAGGCTCGAAATCAGCCTTGTGTTCGAAATTGGCTCGTGAACAGTGTGTTTGTGCTCAAGTTGTTAAATTAATTAGAAAAAAAATAAATGTAGAGTGTTATATTCAAACATGGACCAAATCTATGTAAAAGAAGTCACACAATCACATTACCACACTAGTTGTTATGATTTAAACTCAAGTAAAAATATATAAAATAGTTATTATTATTTTTTTATTATTTCGAGTGAGTAGAACATGAGCCAACAAAATGTTATTCATGTTGGACTCGTTTATAATTCGAGCGTGAAAAAAATTGTTCATGTTCGGCTTGTTTACTTAACGAACGAGGCAAACACGAGCTAATTAACGAGCCGAACACGAACTATTCGTGAAAACGAGCTTTTTTTTACAGCCCTACTTCCAGTATAGAGAAAAATCACACGAAAATGCCATGAAAATTTTCCTAACAAAATTAAACTTTCAAACATGAATAATGATACTCAAGGATTTCAGTCACACCCTCAAATTTTCCATTAGGATATGACCATATAATGATCTAGCTTCTCTATGCATATCTGTGCGTGAGTATTTGTTTAGCAATATTCTTAAGCATGTGCCGAGAATATGGATATGGGCCAAGAAAGCAGCGGAAAATTGGATTGGGCCTAAATTTTTCACATGTGGCCCATTTTTTATGAATTTTGAGGGTTTTTTTCTAAAAAAAAATATTTTCATTAAACCAGTAAGAAAGCCTCATTTTTTGCAGACCTCGAAATTGTTCCGCTAAGAGTACTTAATAAATGTTTATGTTATGGAATTATTCTAATTTTTTTTTTCAATTAGTATTTTAATTTTAATTTTAATTTAATTCTTAGACATATATGAAATATTACATTTATTAGTTGCTGTAGTTTTTATTAGTATAAATATAGTTTATTTCATTTATTAATAACAATATTTATCTTACTGGCAGAATGATAACTTTTGGTAGTATTTTTTTGCATATTTTTACTTAGATCTAGCTTCATGAACAAAAGCTCGTTATTCATGAACAACTCGTGTTTGACTCGTTAGACAGTTTGTGTTTGAATCGTTAGTTAAGTGAGCAGAACACAAACAAAACTTTTAAACTCGAACTATAAACAAGTTGAACATGAACAACCTTTTGTTTGACATGTTCAGCTCGTTTTAGCTCGAAATAAGAATATATATAACACTATCTTAGAGCAATTTCAAGCACGAGCTAATTTTGAACTGAATTAATTTCAAATGAACCTAACACTAAGTTCATAAATATTTAGGGACATTTATATACATGCCACACAATTCCTATATATTTATATGTATACCACCTATATTTTTTTTAATATTTATGCCACTCAAGCCTATTATATCAATTAAAAAATTATCCACATTTTATGTTTTGAAAAGTGAAAAACACATTCTATGCATATGTAAGATGTCATGTTGTAAAAATTTAACTTTAGGTGTTAGATATGTGAATACGTAAAATTTGATTGGTATGTATGCAAATCTTCCAAAAGTGTTACATTCCATTTGTTAGTTATGACTTATATACCATATAAGGGATAGATGCTGAAGCGGAGCGGAGCAGAGTGGAAGAATCTGTCTAAATCGGATGAGTTTTGTTATGTGGGTTGGGGGTGCGGGGGCGACACCCCACGGTACGGTAGATGTATAATTTGAGAATTACATATTGTATTAAGGGTTTATATATAAGATTGTTTGTAATCCTAAATTATTCTATTCTGTATCTAGTAACTTTTTTTTTTTTCTGGAGTTGAAAGAAAGCCGCCGCTCTGCTCCCGAGGACGCATGCATCTTTGCCGAACCTCATTAAATCTTTGTGTGTTCTTCTGGATTTGTGTCGATTTCTGTTTTTGTTCGCCCTAATTTCTCAACACCATTATATAGAATTTACCTTAACAACATTTTTTTTTCCTTAAAATAAAAACGCTGTTATCACTTGATAAGTCAATTCATTCAAATTCACCATCTTTAAATATTATGAGATTTGCAAACATACCACCAAATATTTTTTGTATTTACATATCTAACACCTAAATCTTGATATTTGCATTTATAAGTCAATGCGGGAAAAAAGTGTACTTCACTTTTAAAAAATTATTGATAATAATATTTTATGTGGTAATAAAAAATTGAGCGTTAGACATGCAAATATGAAAATTTAGATGTTAGATATGTAAATACATAAAGGATATCAGAATTAAGGTGAAGTGTAATTTTTAGATTTATTATAATTCAATTATAAACCCTTTAATCATAATATATATTTAGAAGAAAAATTTACATGCGTACCACTCAGTTCTTATGTGTTTACATATATATTCAGAATCTGAGCTTCAATTTTTAGATATATGCCACGTTATCTGTGCTTGAAAAAAAATGTATTTTACATTTTAATTTTTAAAATAGGGGTTCTTTGATATAATGTGAAAGGACTTAGGTGGTATGTCTCTGAATGGGTGGGTGTTTTGTGTGCAAATGCATCTATTTACAAATATATGTGATGCGCTACGACAAATCTGACAAAAACCTCTTGAGGTATAACATAGATCACAAGACAATTTTTTTAGCAATAAATATTCAAATTTTGATAAAAAGTCATTTGAAATTCTGATTTAAGCAAAATAATAGTCAAATTGATCGACGCAACGAGACACACCAAATGATACCAAAATTGGTTCAATCCTAATAAAATCAAGTCCTGGTCAAGATATTAAACTACTTTTAGAAGTTTTTTGGACATATTTGGAATGTCAAGCAGATGTCGAATCTGACGAGCTAATAGTTGAATCAAACATCTCGACAAGACGAATCCAAAGAGCCTATAATCACTCAATTTTGATATCATTAAGGTATTCAAATGTCCACCAAACGTTGTTTGATCAAAGGAAGCTCTTGAGACCGTTCAATAAAAATAGTTTATATTCTTTCATTAATTGCACCCAGAACTCTATAAATAAAACACTACTCCTCTATTGAAAATGGAATAGAGCTCGAGGCTTGAGGAAGAGCTTGAAGCTTTGAGAAGGAACTAGAGTTCAACATCACTCCTGTCATCGTCGAACACTGCCGACCTTCGTTGTCCATCACCAGCCATTGTCGACCATCACATGTCGGTCGTCGTCGATCACCATTGATCTCCGTCCGTTCATTTGCAAAAAGTTTATACGTACATCGACATTGTAATTTGTAATACATTGTAATCCTTTCTTGTATGTAGGATAAAAGATCTCTGTAATCATCAATTTATAATAATTTTTTACGCCTGAGCGAGGATCCGTGTTTTTTTCCCTTTCTGGGTTTTCCATGCAAGAACTGATAGTGTCCCAATTGACTGTTTTTTTCATCTGAGTGTGTGTTGAATCTTCATACAACGCCAAGATGATAATTTGTTACTCCACTGCCACAATTTTTTTAGCATCCATCAGTTTTGCGTTTTTTGTAGAAAAAGAGCATTCTCATCATTAAAGTACTTGCAAGACTTGCTGCATGGCCACCAGATACAACACTTGCAACAACGGAGCATTCAACTCCAACACTCATCATTTCAGAAGGAAGCCACAACGCCAAGCACGTCAAGCATCAACATCCTCCCACTCTGGAAGGCGTCATCCCACTGACGAAGGTGCATCGGGTCCTTCTATGGAAGATCGAGTATGCTGGATGTAAACATCTCAATTGGAATTCTACAACTTCTACGTGGGGAGCAACAACCACAACCCAATGGAGCTTATTCACCACCAAATCATCATTTAACAAGAAATACTCCACTCATTGGGTTCTCGTCAAATGACCAAACCATTCCCCTGTCGAGATAGGACGCCGATCTCCTCGACATTACAAGTTTCACTCATCTATTTCATGCAGCACACCATGCACTGCCCTATCTTACAGTTGCTTCCACTGATATCATCTGTGATGAGCTACGACACCTATTTTGGGAAGAGTTCCATTTGGATAAAATGGAAGCTTCCCCGCTCACTACAACTTCAAAGAATCCTCTCCTATGGCTGGCGCCGTTCTCCGTCGCTCTATTTTAGCGAGCTTCAAACCCCCAACGATTAATTTCTTTGAAGTGGTAACAGACCCATACGAGCATGTTAACCACTATAGAACTATCATGAACAATCAGCATGCACCTTATGCGCCTTTCTTTCAAGTGCTCCCTGTGACTCTCAAGGGTCAAGCTCCCACATGGTTCTATTCTCTCCCGGCGGCGGTAGGGGGCACCATTAATACATTCAATGAGCTTTCAGACTGTTTTTAGAGTAGTTTATTGCAAATTAAATTATCATAAAAGATTCATCCCACTTATCAAAAGTTTGTCAAAAGAAGCAAGAATCCCCGAAGGAATACTTCTACAGGTTCTTTAATGAAGCCCGCCAAATTTCGGGAGTGGATCCAAAGTTATTGAGATGTATATTTCTGGGAGGGCTACGCCCAAGACCTTTCTACTCATCACTAATGTGGGAGGTACTCCTGGAAGTTGAGCCCAAGAGGCAAGACTCAATAGAAAGTTGTCATGCTCATAGAACTCGAGCCTGTTGGCATCACCTTTGATGTCGTATGTTTAGGGTGTCCATTTGAATGCAATGGGACAGTGTTCAATTTCCCGTAGACCAAGACACCATTCGAAGCTTCTGATACATGTCCTGAGCACAAAATTGGGATCAATACCGGTTCAGCCATGCCCAAGAAAGGTCAACGTTTGTGCAGTAGTAATTACAGTACGAGATGTGTATGATGCTCATTTTTATATTTGAAGACCATATTTCGTCTTTTTGGGGCCTCCCGTGGTCCGAACAAGGCTTAAAGATGCTCCGACTGACACTTCAGGTGTAAGGGTCTGGCTAGGCATGGTCATGCCTCAACATTGGCGTGACGATGCCAGAAACGGGCTCGACCGCATTATTTGAAACCTGGGCTAGAGCCGATGCACCCCCCCGACGCGACCACACCTCTGGACTGAGATCCCGACATAATTACATTGGGTCTTGGGCTTGACCACACCTAGCCCTTATTAGCGATGCCTTCTACGGTAGCATGACCACACCCGATTTTAGTGTGGCCACGCCGCAAAATCTCAAGGCGTTGCCTTTGTCAGGCGGTCCACATATTTGCACCGACCGTGCCATCGGGATCGCCAGATAATCATTTTTGTCTGGTCCTTTGCCCAAGAAAGGCATCGGGACTAACTTAAGAAAAGGGAGGAGTTGATGCGTTTTTGATCTTCCTCCTCTATTTGCTTCTTCTTGCTTGAGATTTCTTCTTCCTCCTCCTCCACTATTTCAGTGAGAAGAGCATGGAGGAGCTTTTGGAGGATTTTCTTGGAGTTTTGACCAAGAGAAGAGAGCTTCTTCTCCTTTGAAGGGGAAGAGCTTCATCTTGCTAAGAGAGGTGGTCGGAGTTAGGAGCGTTAATGGATTCCTTGTAGAGGAGTGTTTCTTCTTTCCTCAAATAAAGTGTGAGTGTGCTTCAATGGAGTGAGGTTGGAGTGTTGAGAACATGACTACAACCTTTGCGACGATATAACACCTTAAAATCTCGCATTTTTTGCTTTCCTATAACCCCATAGGTCTGGTTGTTAAAGGATGTGTCTAGAGGAGGCTGCTAGGATATGAAGCCTTTAGCAAACTTTCTTATTTGTGAATCCCAGTGATTTCCCTCTATGCCCTAGTTCCAAAACCCCACAAGCCGAGGTTGTACTAATCTAATTGTTTGTTTCGATGACTTTGTTTGGATAAACATTAGAAGGCGACCGGTTGAGCAAAAGAAGAATTTCCTTTGATCTTCGTTCTCTCAACAATTGAGAGCCCTCCACGCGAGAGACCATTTATATTATGCTGGCCAAACAGAGGTAGGCGTCATTATGTCTCGCACAATATGTCATCAGTACACATCTCTGTCAATTGCTAACCCTAGATCCCATATGAGATTGATAGGACGAGTTTGACTGCAACTCATCATTGTCGATCGTCATCGACCACCGTCGACCATCACCTACAGACCGTCGCCGATCATCATTGATCTGCTCCCGTTCATTGCAACAAGTTTATCTGTACATTGACGTTGTAATTCAAAAGAATTTGTAATCCTTTTCTGCCTACGGGACAATGGATGTCTGTAATCATCAGCTTATAGTTGATTTTTATAATTGGGGAAGGCCTTATGGTTTTTCCCCGTAAAAAACTTTTGACGTCTCAACTGGTTTTTTCTCTTCTGAGTGTGTGTTGATTATTCATACAACACTAAGACAATAATTTATTACTCCATCGCAGCGAATTTTGTTATCACACATCAATATACATCAGTTTTTTGCTTAAAATAAATTGATCTATGAAACTAGCTATGAGTTTGAGTTGAGGGGGACTTACTAGTAAGCTTGTAAAATCACCACCAATTTATAACATTTATTATCGTACGTGATATCACGTTCAGAAGATGGTTTGGAAGGGTCGTTGTGTGATCCATTGTGGCGTGGTCGCATCAGGACCATTGTGTGCACTTGCAGTCAGTCACACGTAATAATTTTTCCTGTAATAGAGCAGATAGAACATAGCGATCTCTTTGAAAAATAAATGATATGCACTATATTTGTTAAAAAAAGATATGAGCCGAATGAAGAGAGAGGATTTGTTATCAACTCGTCAAATCCAACAACTATTTCTTATTAATTATTGAAGAAAAGAAATCAAATTGATGAGGTTAGAAGCTAAGTTAAATGTACTTATTAACTCTATATACAATTGTAAAGTGATTGTTATAGCCTTCAGCTTATTTACATCTTTGGCATTATTTGTGCCTGTATATACAACCACACTTGTATATTGCAATGCATGGGAAAATACAAAGAATACATAAAAGCAGAACTTATCTTTCTTGTGATTTCTTCTTCCAATCTCTCTTCCTCTTCTTTCTCTAAGTAATTGATCTTAAAAAAATATGAAATGGCCTTAAGGGACCTCTCTTAACAATTTGTTGGATTATTCAAGATTATGAAATTAATGACCATAATTCTTTCCATAAAATCTATAAATCAGAATTAGTTATATACCATCAAAGATAATTCCAAAACAGAAAAACATTAGACTCGTATAAAAGTTGAGAGCTCCATTAATAGACATTGATGTTTGTCATTTATCATCGTTCATCATTCACCATTAATTTGCCCCAACTTCAATTGCTGATCAACACTAATGTTTGTCTCTTTCATTCAATGTCATATTTCATTGACTAACACCAATAACTATTATTAGTTCCTATAATAAACTGAGTTGTGCATGTCGAAGATGCCGCGACCTAAATACCATAGCAACGACCAACATGAATATTCATCATCATATATTGCTGATCAACATCAACATGCATTATTCATTGCCGACCGACATACACATTCATCTATTTGTTATCGCCTTCCTATTAATTGATATTAATGCCCACTACAATGAATCATTATTCAACATTCCACATCAGATTAGTCAGGCCTTAACCTTTCCATAATTGTGCTGATGTGATTTTTCCTTCTAACACTCTATTCAACTTAAGAGACCACTTCCTTTCAAGATAGGGAAATTTATATGCAAAATACCGAGTTACTATCAATTTATATATTTAATAGTTAAATATACCATTTATGTATAGAATACCCATTTTTTTTAAATTACATTAAAGAAACAATATATATTAATTTATTATTATGTATATATTTTGATATATGATTTGTTTGAAGGAGCTTTGTTTGTTCGGTGACACTTCCTAAAAAATTACATGGTAGAACATGCATCGTCGTTTCCGCTCTAAAAAATTATGAAAAATTTCTGTTTCGTTGAACCAATTTAGGGAGATATTAGAATATGTTATTTTATCAAGTAAAATATAAATTTATATGTTGCGTTTACTCAACATTACGGACTGTGTTATCAAAGGAAGTCATAATTGAAGGAGGTGTTTTGATAGGAGTTGCAGATTAACGTTAAACATGATGTATCCATTTCACCGATTCTAATGTTGGGGATGGACTATGAGAGCACGGTGGAAAAAATTCTTGTAATTTGTCTCAGAGTTTCGAATATTAAGTCCCAATTTATGACACATGTGGATGCTGGAGATGTGCGTTGGAGGTGTGGTACCGCACCACAGTTTTGTCTGTTTAGGTAAACTGTATTTTGACAGTCTTTTTAAAAAAATTGTTGGTGAAATTTATTTTTTCCATCAGACATAATTAGATGCGATGACAACTTTATAACTCTGATTTGAATTTTTTTAAAAAATATAATAACCACCATAATATCTATAAATATCAGATTATTTTTTAATAACTTCAATTGTTTTTTAAAAAATCCTACCTGCACAAATTGGAAAAGATATTACATCAGTACTACGCACGTAGAAATAACGTGCGTAGCCAATAAAATCATGCTATGCGCGATAGGAAAAAAAAAACGGCGCAGTAACACGAGAAATATTCCCTCAAATGTTATTCATGTGTTATTGCGTGTTATTCATGTGTTATTGTGTGTTATTCATGTGTTATTGTATGAATAACACACAATAACACTTGAATAACACGGGGAATATTCTCGACAGAGAAAAAACAGCGCAGTAACACGAGAAATATTCTTTCCCATGTTATTCATGTGTTATTGTGTGTTATTCATGTGTTATTCATGTGTTATTGTGTTATTATAATACGAGGAATATTCCTATGACACAATAACACAAGAATAACACACAATAACACATGAATAACACGGGGGAATATTCCTCGTGTTACTGTGCCGTTTTTTTTCTCTGTTACGCAGGGTGTAGTGACGTTATTTCATTGGATACGCATATTACTCTACGTGCATAATACTGATGTAATATTTTTTCCACAAATTGACCTCAAAGTGAGTTTGAATTTTAGTTTTTCATGTATGAGTAAATTTGAGTTCAATTCATGACAATTGGCTGTAAAACCCTGAACCCCTTGTACCATCGCCTCCGGCGACTTTCGGCAAATGACGGTTGGTTAGCGTTCTCTGCAACAACTGCAGAAATCGCCGCTCAACCCTAATACCTCTTGAAGACTCGATGTTCCTCTAAAATATCAGTTTGATACATAATCGGGGATTAACATGGAACCAGAGGGATCCGTGAAGAATCCCCCCGCTTCCCGCAAACCTAAGGCGGTATATTTCTCTTCCACGAAGCCGCAAAGTGAAGAAATCCACGCCACCAACGGTCTCGTAGGCAGCATCATTGAGAAGGGCTTTTCCTCCTCCTCCTCCTCTTCATCATCCAATCCCCCAAATCCCTCTATCATCTCTTACCCCCAACCTACGGTCCTTCCTTTTCCAGTCGCCCGACATCGATCCCACGGCCCGGTAAGCTCTCATCAGTTAAACCTTTTCTTATTTCATTGTTTTCTCTAACAACCTAAATGCTCCAGCACTGGAATCCTCTGCACGTCGAGCCAGAATTCGAGGAAGAGGATGACATGGACGAGACGGACTACGCACCCATCTCAGCCTTCGCAAGCCCCATCAAGAGGAAGGAGAAGAAAGGTTTGGATTTTAGCCGATGGAGGAATTTCGTCCCCCAGAGCGATTACGGTTTCTCTAAACCTAGTGAGGAAAAAAATAAGAAATTACCTTGCCGTGAGGCATTTGAGGAGGTAGTTCAGGGATCGTCGGAGCCTTTGGTTGCTGTTAAAAGAGCTAAAGCTAGCAGTCATATGGTGGACGATGAATATGGAACGCAGTTATCACAAAGTAGCAGTGTGGGGCTGCCTGCAGTTGCAACAGAGAAGCTCGACAACAATGGTGTGGATACAGAGATGTTCATGTCTAACAAGGAAGGATTTGGATCAACCATGGAAGACATCCACGCTGAGAACCTTGCTCGTTTAAAGCAGATGTCGCAGGAGGAGATTGTAGATGCACAGGCGGAGATAATTGGAAAGATGAATCCAGCAATGGTTGCGATGCTGAGGAAGAGGGGGCAAGAAAAGTTGGGTAGCAGAAAGGTTGTTGCTTCAGGTCATGAAAAGGGCGTACATGAAATGATTGGAAGTGATGAGATTTCTGGTAAGGATAATGTTGCAGGTGGAAGCCCTTCCCAAGGTGTCAAGAGTACTGGAATGGCTGCAGAGCAGGCGGATTGGGTGTCTGCAGGACAAGTTAATAGCAATTCTTGGAAGATTTGGAGTGAAAGAGTGGAGAAAGTGAGGGATTTGAGGTTTAGCTTGGAAGGGGATGTTCTGGATGTGGACTCGTATCTGGTACCTAGTGGTAAGTTTTCAACTTTGTAATATACAAAGAAGAATCATCTCTTTTTATCATATTGATTTGTGAATTATTTAGGAGAGGTTTATAGGTGAACATATTGATTTTTCTCGTTACTAGAGTTATATTTTAGGAATTGCTTGAAAACATTCTTTTCTATATGATAGCAAACCTTCGCTTTATAGAATGGCAGGGAGCATTTACATAAGATATGTGTGGTTTCTATGTAAATTTCCCTTAGATTTACTGTTATGGAAACTACCGAGAGCCTTAAGATTAGTTTTTACAGCATGTTACTATTCCTAGAACATTAGATTTATGTTGTACTTCATCTGTTTAGATGGAGGCTTTGCCATTGTTACATGCAGGTTGTAAGCCGGAAGGTGCTCAACCTGATGTTGAAAATGTGGCAGAACGCGATTTTCTACGAACAGAAGGGGATCCCGCAGCTTTAGGATACTCAATCAAGGAAGTGATAGCGCTGATTCGAAGCATGGTTTGTTTTTATTTTTATTTTGTTTTATTTATTTTTGTTATAATTTTGCAATTCATTTTTTATTTGTCAGAATTGAGAATTAAAAAAATTTACCATGAAGATATTGATTATTTTAATGCATATTTTATCATCACCAATCTTGAGGATGGTTATTTTTGGATACTTTGTTTGAATTCTTATTTAATCAAGTGGGATCACTGAAATTTTTTCGGAAACATAAATGCACAAATAACAAACTAAAACAAATAAACAAAGACATGAACTGCAATAAAACTCTAGCCGCATTGTTCTCCCGGGATTGGCAATGTCCCGTCATATTGAATAGTCTTAGAACCTGATTTGTAATGAGCTGCCAAGTTGAAAATATTGAAAGTGATTGAGTCGCTCTAATCCCCATATAGGTCAAGTTTGATGATCCGAACATCCTCTAACATTGTCACTGTTAAAACTGGATCAAGGGATTTTTAACTCCAATTATGAAGCATCTCGATTCATATGACATCAATTTCTTCAGAACCAAGACTAATAGGTACAGTTCTTGCTATAAGATATTTAGCTTGTCTCATATCACTGTCGGAATGCAGTGATTGAGTTTTCAAGCTTAGTTGTTGTTGAAACAATGATGCCTAATCATATGATAATGTATATCAGGTTGATGCTGATGGTTGAGATAAACATAATCAACATATCGCCTAGTTTGATCATTCTGTAAATCATTCCAACATGAGAATCTTCACCATTAGCTTTTTTGTCAACCGCACAAAACTTTTCACTCCAAAAATTGGTCATCCTTCTGAGCATACCGCGAGTAGAGGCTGAAAAATAGTCATTGTCATGCTCCGTCGTACACGAGCATTCACACTGACTCCAACATCAAATCTTCAAACCCATAAAAAATCGGGGCTTCATGAAATGAATTTTCACCTCCTTAAAAATTTCATTTTCTTGATTCGTCTAATTTTCTTGGTGAAATGGGTCTTCAACTTCTTCCTCCACCTCAAATTCTTGATTTTTGTCGCACCTCCTCTTGCATGGGAACCAAGGTTGTTTGAGTATCATTGCCCAAGAAGGAGTGCATATTTACATGACCGTCGTGAATGGTTTTGCGGTCATATTGCCAAGGACCCCCTAGAAGGAGGTGGCAAGCATCCATTGGGATAACGTCACATAACACTTTCTCTTGAAATCTCTTCCCGACAGAGAATTGCACCAAACTTTGCTTTGTGACTTTAATTTCATTTCCTCTTTTAAGCCAAGTTGATAAGGATGTTGGTGAACTTGGGTAACTAGCTTGAGCTTTTCAAACATGGTAGAGGACACTTTTTCGCAACTCCCGCCGTCAATATAAGATTACACATCTTGTCTTGGATGATGCCCGGGTCCTAATAATATTGTGCTGCAATCAATCCTTGTTGGAGGATTAATCAACACTAAGATGCGCTACACTACAAGTAATTCTTCTTCATTTGCATGTATTGTTTGCTCCCCAATCAAATTATTATTATTTTTTTTCTAGCGAATCTCCTGTCTCGGGTTCTCCCTCTTTAACCAATGAAATGAAACGATGATTTAGACAATTGGCAGCTATATGACCAAATCAATGCCATTTGATGCAACATCTATTAGATTAATTGTTTATCACTTCCGTAACAGGTTTTCCACAAGGCCTGTTGCCTTCCCGTTTTCTATTAGTTGGCAGCACCCTGGCTTGGCCAAATTTGTTGAAGTTAGACTGTTCCGTTGTTGCATCACACAAAGAAACTTTCTGACCCCATTTTTGTTGTCGCTCCACCTTTAATACAAGGTTAACATCTCAGAGTGACCAATAAGGTTGAAGCTGAACTACATTGGCCATATAAGACCTCAAACCACAAAAAAATCGTGCAATAGTGTTCTTGAGGTTCAAATAGATTGCATTTCAATTCGAGATGTTCAAATTCGTTCGCGTATTCTTATATCGTCATCTCATGTTTGTGTAAATGTTGAAGATGGATGAATACCTCTTGCCGATAATGATTGGGCAAAAATTATATTGCAATTCCTTTTTCATCTTACTCCACGTAATAATCTTGGATCATTCCTTTTTTTTTTTTTTGCCTCATCCATTTTAAGTTTTCCCACCAAAGTTAATATTTCTTCCTCAACTTGATGACAGCAAGCTTCACAATTTGATGTTGGGGAACCTCTTCAAACTCAATAATTCTTTTGACAGTGTGCAACTAGTTAATAAACTCGTTCGGGTCTAGACGTTCTTCAAAATTAGGAAAATCAATCTTAGTTTCAGGATTAACGGGTTTGCATTGTCTCTCTGTCCTCCATGCACGAAGGGGCTGCTCATCTATGCTTAAAAAAAGCTTGATGAAAAGGATTTTCATCCCTTTTTCTACCGCCTCGCAATTGTGTGTTGCTGAACGTTCCTCCATACTTTTTTTGTTCCAATGCTGCAAGTTTCTCTTGTATACACAGCATTTCACGCAAAAGATCCTCCATGGACACTTCTTGATTGGTTCTTGGTACGTTCTTGCGTGGAGGCATGATTGAAAGTAGAAAGAACCTTCCACGATTGGACATAAAGGGAATTGCGTCCACAACAGAGGGAACCCACAACAAGGACAGAAATCCGGACAGCAGAGAAGAAAAAAATAGCAAAATGCGCAAGAACTGGGAGAAGGAAAAGAACAAATGCGCCCGAAGTGGGGGAAGGAGGAGGAGATGCACAAAAACTGTTCTTTGATACCAAATAAAGCAGCAACAGCGAGAAGAAGATGCTAGATTGCACAGGAAGAAGAAATATGCAGTGGGAATCAACAGAAAACCACCAACAGAGAGTAGGAAAAACTACTAAAAACAATACACTTCAAGATATCTGAGAAAGAACAAGATACGATGACAAAATCATCACCTGAGAGCCACCTCTGGATACATCCACAAGGAAAGCAAAACCAACGCTCAGGAAAAACCAAAAAACTCTCCAAAAACTGCCTTCCCTATACTCAACCAACTTATTTATAAAGGCTAGACTCTCCTAATTATAAGTATGTTATCCTAACTAAAGCATACATTTAAATTACAAACTAAAGCACATAAAACTTGACATATAAATTAAAATAAAGCTTTAGCTCCGTGTCAGTTACCATTCAATTTCTACCATCCAGATCGCTTGGGCTTGGACAGAAGTCAATCTTACGTGAATGAGGTTAAGAATCAAGTTTTTTTATTATGTTGATGCTTGAGAAGTTCTTCCTGAGCCTGAATAAATCATTCCTATTGGAATTTCTTGATTAAGGGTTTCAAGATTTAATCATAGAGGAATGATTCGATGATCTACAACTCATGAGGAACATTTTAACATGACATAGACCTAGTTTTAGGTTTTAAGTTCCTTGTGCTTAGTTTTTTTAGGCTTCTCCTTTTAAAAATTCTGTTCAAAAACTTTTCTTTTTAACAAAATCTGCTTTTTAAAGTTTGATAGACGTTAAGACCTGAATTGAAAAAAATAGTCTTTTTAAAAGCGTTTCTAAATAGCATAATAACCAAACAACTCATCAAATGAAGAAAGGACTTCTTCTGAAACAAAAAAGCAGCAGGAAAGTTTCCCTAAACGAGCCTTTAATCAATCCTACGGCATTGTGCTTCGAAGGGAGAAAACTAATTTAAAGAGGTTGGCCATGGAATGGCTAATTCTATGGCCTTTTCCTTTCATTATTTACTCTTGTGAAGGATTTACCTTAGAGAATTTGTGTGGATAACTGAGAAATCAAAAACATATTTTTTAACTGCAAGTTTCTAATTAAATTGTTTTACAGATTTGTTAGGCTTGATAGGATTTGAAGTTTTTATGCCATTCTTGCAGGTAATTAATAGAATCTTCGATAGATTTGTTAAAATCTTATGTTCATATATTGTTATTATGTCATACTTACCTGCTCTTTTCTGTTTCTCAAATTCTTTTGTTGCTCATTCCTCTAAGCTCCCTTTTGTGTTTTGGTCTTAGGTTCCCGCACAAAGAGCTCTTGCTTTAAAACTCCTTGATTCTATTCTGAATAAGGCTCAGTTCAACTTGATGAACGACAAGGGTTGGCTTGATGCTAAAAATGATACTGCCAGCAATCATGTTGATTGGCAGGCAATTTGGGCTTACGCACTTGGCCCTGAACCTCAGCTTGTATTGTCCTTACGGTGAATACTAAGAGCTTTCTTGTTTCTCACTTTTAACTCTTTTGCTTAGACTATTCATTACATCCTTCTTTATATTCTTCGCATACCATGCTTTGGAGGAGTTGGGAGTTAGTATTCAGTGTTGTTAAAGGTTTTGGGTACAATGTTCTGCACACTTTGTTATTAGAAGTCCAACTAAATACTTTATAGAATTTTGCAACATTAACTGCAACAGGAAGCACACAACATGCTTTAAAATATGTTCAAGGCATCTGCCCAAGCCATGCCTCACTATGCGGCATTATTGATTGACTCGGGGCTTATGTTTTTATGGTATAATTAAGATATGTGGGTTTCTTTTTCGACTTAGGCATTCACCTTGAGGAATAAGATCTCAAGGCATTTGAGTTAAACTCCTCAAAATGAATTCTTTTTAATTATATTTTTTTATGCGGTCCAATAGCTCTTTATTATTTTTTAGAAAAACTCCTTAGACTTTTTTTTTTTTAGTGTGGTTGAGCATCTCTTTTCTCATTGTTTTGCACACAAATTTTTTTAAAAAAAATATTTAGTACCTTTATTTGCACTAACCTTTTGGTTTCACCATCTATTTGTTCAGAATCTGTTTGCGATCTTATTCAAGTCATCAAGAGAAAAAAAAAAAAAGAATCTAAGATAAACAAAAATATTAGGAGTTTTTTTATTGGTCTACCCAATTGATCACTAATGTCAGTTTTGTTGCTACAATTTATCTCATGCTGACAATGTTGAAGTTTTTCAAAAGAACTTTAAATTGCCTTCCTATTTTGTTAATTTCATTTTTGTGAGACTCTGACAACAACACTTTTTTTGATGAAAAATTTCGGGCAATAGAAATTACATATGAAAATTTTAAGATGTATTTAGTGAAACAAATCATGAAAAGTACATATCTTTTGAGGGTTGCACCCTCTTCTATTTTTCAGGGCGGCCTTAACTTGAAGGTTAATTCATGTACTTTCTGCATGAGGTATTTCTTTGCAAGATATTAATTATGCTCTATGACATGACTTTATCATCCCCGCCATACATTCATCTTCAACTCCAACACTCCAGTAGACTACAATGATCGAGCCTTTAAGCCTCATGGCATCCAATGACTAGCCAAATATGTATTATTTCTCTTTTTCATAATTTGCACTTTTTCTTATAGTGTGATATTAGTGTTTATGATGAAGAACTAAACTTGATGTATGGCCTGCTCATGAATCATGTTTAATTTTATGAGTTTTTAATTTTTAGTTTGAGGCTTATATCTCGATTTACTTTGAAGCTTACTCCTTAACTTAATAAAGTAGAAAACTAATGTTCTCGATTTCACTTTTCAAGAACTTGGTGCATGATAGTGAATTGTTGTTGCTTTTGTAGCTTCCTAATTCTTAGAGAGATTTTCTGATGTGCTATTGCCCACAACAAAAGCATGCACTGAATATTGAAATAGGTGTCCATATTGATTAATATATTTAGGATTTGATTACATTGCTTTAGGGGTAAAACACATTATGGTTGAATCTTCACTGTTATGTTCCATCCTGATGAATCTATTGAATGCTACAAAATTCGATTAATAACAAAAGAATATACTTTGGTTCACGACAGCTAGTATTATGAGACTTTGCCCTAGTTGCTTGACTTAATCTTGTTTTGTTTTACTTTTTGATGTTGTTGATCAAAGGATAGATTATACTTTGATTGGCTTTTAACAATGCTTTTCTTTATGAGGACCTCATGAAACTATTTATATGCAGCAACCTGCATGGAACTTATTTAAAGGGAAGAACAAAATATATATGTTTTAAAGAACCATCTTCTATTCAAAATAAAATTTTCCTGCTTAGTTCTACAAAATTCAAGGCGCTTGATGATATTAAACTACGAAGTAGTATTAATAATCATTATATTCTTATTTGATGCTCTTTATGTGGCACAATATCTTGTTTTGTATGTTGATTGCATTTTTCTCATGAGGAGCGGTGCTTCCTACCTTACTGAACTAAAATAATATATTCACCAATAGTTTGTTACCAGTGATCTTGAATGCCTAAAGTGCTTTTTGTTATTGATTTTGCATATAATAAAGAAGCAATTTTCTGTTAAAAAGGAAACACGCTACATTTCTACCCAAAGAAAAAGGTCTTTCATGAACGCAAGCTTGCCAACTCTCTTATGTATTTCATTCAAATGTTTGGGTATAAGGAAAATTAAGATGGTTATCACCTGCGACATTGGTTGATAAGCTTGTTTATTTGACTGTCATGATACATAATATATACTTTGTTGTTGGGTTGGCTAGTATATGCAAAATTTATTAAAGGAATAAACATTAGGAGTTTATTCTAAGGATTTTAAAATACGTTAAGAAACTCCTAGAAAATGATTATTCCACTAAAGAAATAATTACTTGAGGGTTAAAAATTATGCAGATACTAACTACTTTGGATTAATTGAAGATATGAATTTTGCTTTAGATATTGTATCTTTATTGGTGGAAAATTTGAGANATGAGGGTTAAAAATTATGCAGATGCTAACTACTTTGGATTAATTGAAGATATGAATTTTGCTTTAGATATTGTATCTTTATTGGTGGAAAATTTGAGACCTGTGTTTCGTCAAAAATAGTGATGATGAAACATGCCAATGAAATCAATCCTTAAAAAAAAAAAAAAAAAAACCAATAGCACACAAATTTCATGTAGTTTTGTGAGATCCACGTTGGATAGTTTCTAAATTATTAAGGACAGTTTCTGAATATTTATCAGATGATTTATTTTTTGTTTGATACAAATCACAGGATTGCCCTGGATGATAATCATCATTCTGTTGTTTTGGCTTGTGCTAAGGTAATTCAATCCATATTGAGCTGTGACATGAACGAGGGCTTCTTTAATGTTGCTGAGGTAAGATGGATTGATCAATTTATCAAATCAACCTTTCTTTTTTCTTTTTTAGATTTCAGATCATTTTGTTATATTTTCTAGAAAGTTCCTGCCATTCAAAGAGTTCTTTGCACTGCCCCCATCTTCCGGAGCAGAGCTGAAATTGATAGCAGCTTTCTCCATGGTGGATTTTGGAAGTATAGCACGAAGCCATCAAATATAATCCAATCAAACATTGATAATGATGATGAAGGTATGGGGGAACATACCATTCAAGATGATATTGTCGTAGCTGGTCAAGATATTGCTGCTGGTCTTGTTAGGATGGGCATTCTTCCTCGAATATGCTACCTTTTGGAGGTTAGTTTCCCTTATTTCTTTGTAAATTGAAGTCTTAGAACAAAATTTCTCAGTGAATGAGATCAGGCTATAATGCTAATGGTTATAATGTTTAATCTTTATTTTATGTTAGCATTTTTTCTTTTTTTCTTATGGGTCTCAAAAATTAACCTCACACACCAACTCAACCCAAACTCGACTTGAAAATTTTTTGTTTGGTTTGACCCGAATAATTTTTTAGTCTGATTCGGGTTATAAATTCTAACCATTTTAATTTTTAGGTTGGAACCAAAACTGACAAGCTAATCCATTTTATCTCTAAGTGTAAAGCCACTCATCCACCTAAGCATTCTCATCTTAGGAACACTTCACTTAGTTTTATACTTCTTTATAGCCCAACATACTGCGCCATAAAGCATTGCAGGTCTCACCACCACCTTATAAAATTTCATTTCAAGTCTAAGCAGTACTTTTCTATCACAAAATAGATCCTTCATTCCTCCACTTTGACAATCTAACTTGAATTCCACTAGTAACATTCCCATCTATGTCAGCATCACTTTGAACAATAGCTTGAGATATCTAAAATGTTCACTTCTTTTAATCACTTGATCAACCATTGTTACTAAAATAACATTTCATGTACTTAGTTTTAGATCTACTGAAATGAGAATTAAATTATAAAAAACAATTATTAATATTATAAAATTATAACTATGCTCTCTGGCCCATCTTCCACCGAATCCCAAATCTGGAACCCACCCACTCTTGTACTTATGCCTTTCCTCAGCGGACCACAATAGGGAGTGGGTTCTCGCTTTGGGGTTGAGCGGAAGATGGTATTTATAGTTTATATAATATTTATACAGTTTTTTTATAGTTTAATTTATTTATAAGGGAACAGCACCTGCCCCAACCACCCATCCACCCTCATGATTCATTCAGGTTGAATTTCTTTAATCAAACAATGTACCTGTTTTGTTGCCGCATAGAAATTACTAGTAGAATGCTCTTTTGACTTTTTAGGTGTAATTGATTTTCAGCCTATACGAATGCTAAAATCTTTTCAAATATTTTTTGATGTGCTTATTTTACACAAACGCTTCTTGTGCAGTTCTGCGTTTTTGTGTGCATGTTTGCCTCTATTATGATATTCTTTAACCTTGAGACAGCCAATATTTATCTAATGATTTTTCCGCTTTCTTCGACTTTTCTTAGATTCATAATTCTTTTTTGTTCATGTACTTTTATAAAAAACCTTGCACTTCATGTTTAACTTAATGCCTCAAAATTTTTCATTCAGATGGAGCCGATTCCAGCTTTAGCAGAATGCCTTCTTTCAGTGCTCATTGGGTTGGCTAGGCATTCCCCAAATTGTGCAAATGCCGTCTTTCAATGCCCAAGGCTTATTCAAAATATTGTTAACATTTCGACAAGGCAAGGCATGATGGAACTTTTGTGTCAGATAAAAGCAATTACTCTATTAAAGGTAAATTTTTATTGACATATGTGTCTATCAATCATTTTCAGACCTTACCGATTCTCTGATACTGTTGGGTTTAAATGTTAATGCTGGTTTCAGTAGCTGCTCTATTTAATCAATCATTGTGATTATGCGAACTTTTTTTAGCCCTGCAACCACCCTTTTAATTTGTTAGATTTAAAATAAGCATTGTGATAATCACATAACATTGATAGGCTCTATATGTAACCTGGAATCATTATGGTGACACATTCTCCCCTATTGCAGAGATAGCTGTTTGAATTCATAGTGTCACCTATCACGATATTTGTAATATATTCGTTGATAGAGAATAATTCTCTCATATTGCTGAGAATTATTCTCTAGTAAGCTATCTCAAATATAAATTTGTAATTTATCCGTTGAAGTGTATATCAGATGATGTTTGCTGCTGGTTTGTTTATCGGCTAGATTTGAAATTAGTACATGACTTTTTTTGTCTAATGCCTGAATGAAGTTTTCTTTTATTTGCTCAATTTGATAAGGGGTCAAAACTTATTGGGAATGATTTAGCTCTATTATTCATCATTATGAATGGATGACAGAAGTTTTAAATAATTGAAACTTAGTTAAATAATTTAAATTTGTAGCTCATTTTCTCATTTCAATCCAAGTTAGTAATAATAATGATGATGACAATCTCAATTTAAAGCGTATATGGACGAATTTGACATTTTTATAGACTCTGGGACTAAAATGGTCCCATGTAAACAGTCAAGAGACTATTTTGGCACTTTACTTTTTACTGTGAAACCACTAATATTGTGTTGCTATGTGCTTTTCTCAGGTTTTGTCTCAAATGGATAAGCGCCTATGCTTAAATTTTGTGAAAAGTGGGGTTTTTCAACAAGTAATGTGGCACTGGTACAGAAATCTTAATACAATTGATCAATGGGTGGAATCTGGAAAAGAACACTGCAAGCTCACTTCTTCACTTATGATTGAACAGCTTCGCCTGTGGAAAGTTTGTGTTAGTTATGGATATTGTGTATCATACTTCGCTGATTTCTTCCCAAACTTGTGTCGATGGCTTAGTCGGCCTACATTCAACAAACTACTTGAATTTGGCGTCCTTGATGAGTTCGCTCATGTCGTGAGGGAAGCATATGTTGTTCTAGGTGCTCTCGCTGAATTGCTTCCATGCCTTCATTCTACGGATCAACTAATTAAGCGCGACACAGACCTTGGGGATGATTTTGTAGAAACTTGGTCTTGGAGTCACGTTGTTCCAATGGTAAACTTCGCTATTAGTTGGCTATCTTTAAACGACATCCCATATGTTTCTTCAATGACTCGTTGCTTCGAAGAAAATGACATCTATAATTCATCATCAAGTAGCATCATTTGGGTTATTTCGGCGGTACTGCACATGTTTTGTTGCGTCTTCGGTAAAATGAGCTTAAGAAGAGCTGATGATGAGAATAACTCTACAAGCTTGCCATGGTTGCCAGAATTTGTTCCTAAAGTTGGCATTGAGATTGTCAAAAATGGATTTTTGTGTCTCAAAGGAGGTAAAGGTTGCTCTTTTATTGAAAGACTTTGTTATCTGAGGCATCAAGATGATTTTGATATGTCATTTTCTTCATTATGTTGTCTACATGGGTTGATTAAACTCACTTCGTTAATCGATGACTGTATTCAGAGAGCTAGAAATGCGTGTGACATTCAGCTTCGCACGGAAAGTAGTTTCGACATCGACGAGGGTAAGGTAATAGCAGATGGGATGATTAAATGGGGCCGAGATGATCTCATGAGAGTATTGGATGCATTTGGGAGCTTGGTTTCTGCCGAATGGCCAATGGTGCAATATCTCGAGGCATTTGGCCGAGGCGGACCGGCCCCGGGGGTTGGCGTCGGATGGGGTTCACCCTGTGGGGGGTTTTGGTCATTAACTGTCTTGCGGGCACAAGAAGATGCACGGCTTGTTTTGGGATTACTAGAAAACTTCCCAATTGTGCTTGAAGGCCATCTTGCTTCTATTGAATCCATGAATCCGTCGGTTTTAGAATCTCCCAACCCAACGAACCATGTTTTACATAGAATAAATTGCGTCCTTGCGATTTGTTTGGTTGCTGGGCCTGCAGGTAGAGATATAGTGGAGGCGGCATTCAAGATACTGTTCCAACCTCCTGTGTTGAAGTATCTTGGCCTCTTCCTCCATCGTTTTCTCCAGCTAGACAAGAGATTGAAATCATTTAAATGGCAATATGAGGACAAGGACTATTTACTTTTCAGCAAGATTTTAAATTCTCATTTTAGAGAGAGGTGGCTGAGCTTCAAGACCAAATCCTCCGGCGATGCAGCAGAGCACAATAAAAAACACGAGCTTTCGAGAAAAACTGCGCCTCTCGAAACAATTCATGAGGATCAGGAGAATGAAGAGATTCCGAAACTTTCTTCGAAAGATATGGTTTGTAGCACTTTTTGTATAGAATGGGTTCGCCAGAGGCTGCCGGTTCCCGAGCATTGGTTTCTCAGCGCACTCTGTGGCATTGGTGAACTAAAAAATTTCGACACAAATTCATCGAATGAACTCGAAGCTGCAAAAATTGGTCTCTTTTTTCTGCTATGCCTCGAAGCCTCTTCTCTAACAGTGGTTAGTGATCAGAAATCTCCAATTTTTAATGTATCTTTGGTTTGGAAGTTGCACGCTTTGTCCATGTCCTTGCACGCGAATATGGCCATGCTCGAAGACGAGAGCACTCGAGATGTATTTGAATCGTTGCAAGAATTGTATGGAAAACAGCTTGACGAATCGAGGCGTAAAGCGGAACACAAATTTATCGATTCTTCTTCAAATTTGTCTGAAACTCGTGGTGGCATTTGTTGTGAAATTTTGTCGTTTCAATCACAAATCAATGACAGCTACTCGACTTTTGTTGAAGATCTCATTGGGCAGTTTGGAGCCGTATCATACGGCGACATAATTTTTGGCAGGCAAATAGCTATCTATTTGCATCCTTGTGTTGATTTTCCGATCAGGCTTTCGACATGGAATGTTCTATCCAATTCCTATTTGCTCGAGCTCTTGCCGCCATTGGAAATGTGCTTCTCTGAAGCTGATGGATACTTGGAACCTCCTGAGGTAAATCAATGACTTTACTTTTTTTATTTGTATTTACATATCTAACATCTAAAATTTGATATTTACATTTATAACATTTTATTGTCATAATCACATCAAAGCGTATGCATGAAAAGGTATATGTTACCTTAAACAACCTAGTAAAAGTGGCATTTTTTTTATTTACGTTAAAATTTTGAGGGTTATGTATGTAAATATCGAAGTTTTACAGGACAAGGCGCAAATTCTGGAGGCCTATGCAAAGGCATGGACTTCCGGTTCCCTTGAAAAAGCTTTTACCCGCCGTTCGCTCGGTTTCTCTTTAGCTCTGCATCACCTTCATTCTCTCATCTTCGAATCCGTCTCCCCCGACACGCTAAAGCTGCGCAATAAGCTGGCAAAGTCTCTCCTCCGCAGTCATTCGCACAAGCATCGTAATTTCGTAAGTCATCCTTGCTTTTACATACATGCCCCTCAATTTCTTTGGATTCACATATCTAACCTCTATAATTTGATTTTTACATTTAGAACATTTGGTATCATGAACCTAAAGGCATGAAAGAAAGGTGGAGTTTACTTTTAAAATGACTAGTTGTGATATTTTTGATGTTATGTTAAAGATTAGAGCGTTAGTTATGTAAATAGTAAAGTCTAGGTTTTAGATATGTAAATAGATGAGAATTGTGTGGTGTGCATGTAAATGCCCCATTTGGAATTTTTTAGTGAAGAGGATTTTACTTCTTGCGACAAGTCCTAGAAGTGTAACTGAGCCAAGCTGACTCGTGAGCCGGCTTGGGCTCAACTCGATAAGTGGCTCATGAACAGAATTCAATGAGCTAACAAGACGGGCTCAACCCAACCCTTGTCGACTCATTAGCTCGTGAGACAACTCTATTAAAAAAATAATTAATATAAAATATACTCAAATTATATAAAAATTCAAGACTTTTGTCTTTAAAAGATTAAAAATGTGAAAAAATGATATTTTGCATTTTATATTAAGTAATTTTTTGTTTTTATTTTCTAATTGTTCATTCTATTCGTCAGTTTATTATAGCATTAGCTTGAATTAATATTAGGGGTGAGGGGCATTTAGATACATACCACCTAATTCCTATATATTTACATACCTATACATGCCTAAATTTTGCCTTTTACATTTATACCACACAAATCTTTGATATCACATCAAGAAAATATGACTATTTTTGCTTTTAAAAATTGAAATACATCTTTTCGTAAAGTTTGAAGCTTATGTGTTAGATATGTAAATTCAGAATTAAGTGGTATGTATGCACATCTTCCTTAATATGATTCATCTCTTTTTAAAATAAATAAGACAGCTCGTAAGCCGATTCAGACTCATGGAATTAAGCTCGAGCTCCACCCTCGACTCATTTACAGCCCTTACCTCTATCAATCCGTGATTTCCGTGTATATATACCTTTGCAGGGCATGCTGCTCCACCTTGTAAAATATAAACTGCCAATTCCAGAAGATCCATTGCATGGTTTCGAGCTCATTCGGCGATTGGATCTGCTCGTGGAAATTTGTGAGGGAAATTCTTCACTTATTGCCGTGGTGGATCATCTAAAATCTGCCTTGTAGTGGATGGATGAGATATTTGGGATGTTCATATTTTACTTATAATGAAGATAGCACCAGAAGCTGCTCTCACCATATTTAAACTGCAGTGTTTTTTCTTGACCTTAGGGTGGAATATGTAAAAGAGAGCTTGTAAAATTATGGAACTGAACATGTAACAATTTTATTTGCAGCAGGCTACATCTTTATATTATTTGTATGATTCTGTAAAAAAAAATTATTGATGAGAAATAAATTTTTACAACTGTACTTCTCATCAATATAATTTTTACATTTAATTGAAAATTATATAATTGTTAAATATTAGTGCAATATAAAAAAAATTGTCATGGAAAGTTAGAATGATGATCTCATATGAGTGCTGTAAAGGAATTGGTTGTTATAACTGTAAAAACCAAAATTTAAGTCTTGAATACATAAAAAAACATAATTGGGTGGTATATATGCAAATGCCCCTAATTTTTTTTCAGAACACAATTCCTTGAAAAATAACAATGACAATAATCATATAATAGTTTTGTTGTCATTATCCCACAAAAATGTGGCCATAAACTGCCACAAGAGAAGGCAAGTTAATTGCAATGCCAACCTGGGCAGTTAGTTTTACAATAACCACCAAACTAAAATTCAGTTTTACAAGAACCAGAGAACTCTGCTCATCCTTAAACACATTGCTCTGTACACCTAAATAATTATATAATTGTTCTACAAAATGGCAGCTTTATTGACATGGGGCTAACCTTAACTAAAATAAGGAGGTCATTCATTCCCAATGCTATGTAGATTTAAGGAGACATTGCATCACCTGATGAAATTATCTTCCTCTCTGTTGGTTCTTCAGCTGATCTTCTGGTTTCCATATTTGATTCACCTAAATTATAATAAAAGATTGAAATTCAAGGGGAAAATGGGAGTTTAAATTCACTAGAAATTGCGACTGAGAGTGGCAGGGTACGGATGAGTTACCAAAGCTGGAATCGATCGAGTGTCGTTGCGGTGATGCGCTTCTTCGCTTCATATCTGTGGGAGGTGAGAGTTCATCAATGTGGTTATCAAAAATAAGTTGGAAGATTTATATATATTCCACTCAAATCCTATGTATTGACATATCTAACACCTAAACATAAATTTTCTTTAAATAATTACAAAACGATTGAAAAAGTTAAGAATTACAAAAGAAGTTGCAAGTTATTCGGTAATTGCATCAAGCACAATACAATAGAGATATAAATAATATATCTAGACTGATAATATTAAGGAATTAATTTAAAATGAGAGAAAAATTAGAAGTCACATTTGATTTCATGATGCTCTTGATTAATACCAAAATGCACGATCACCTTTTTTTTGGTGATTTTTGACTTTTTGTCCAAACCAGAGATATTTAATGGAAATTTACGTGATCAAACTACAACAAGTCTTTATCCCACTAAGTGGGATCGACAACACGAATCATTTTTCTCCATTGTATCGTATTAAATGTCATATTTTTATACAACTCGCCCAAGTCTACCTCTACCTTTCATAACATAAGTCGAATCTAAAACATCTACTCTCCTAACCAGATTATCAGATGGTTGACGTTTAATGTGACAAAACCATCAAGAAGGCTCTCTCTTATTGTTTGCGACTGAGAGTTACCACCAACCCTTTCAAGGATATATTCATTTCGCATTTTGTCTCTGAGTACAAGACCACTCAACCGCATAAGCATTCTCATCGCAACAACAATTATAAGCCAACATTCTGCGCCATAAAACATAGGCCAACATTCTGTGCCACAAAGCCACTCATCCACATAAGAATTTATGCTTCTCTTTTATAGGCAAACATTTTGCATCATAAAACATTGCATGTCTCACCGCCATCCTATAAAATTTTCCCTTAAGTCTAAGCGGTACTTTTCTATCATAAAATAGGTTTGATGCATTCATCCACTTCCACCATCCAACATGAACTCTACTAGTAACATCCATCTATACATCATTGCTTAGAACAATAGGCTTGAGATATCTAAAACTTTCACTCCTTTTAATGTTTTGATCACCCATTATTACAACTCCGTCACTATATCTACTATTGCTAAAATTGTATTCCATGTATTCACTTTTAGATCTACTCAAACGAATGCCTTTAGACTCTAAAGTAGACCTCCATAATTTAAGTTTTTTCCTGAATTTTTTCTCTAGTCTTATCAACAAAAAAGATATCATTAGCGAAATACATACACCAAGGTACATCCTCCTGTAAATGCCCATTAAGAGCATCCATAACTAAAGCAAAATAATACAGACTTAAAGACGATACCTGATGTAAATCAGTTGAAATAGGAAAATACTTTGCCAATCCTCCTCATGTTTGAACAAGTAACAGATTTAGTATACATATCTTTAATGACTTTAATATAAGTGATATCAACATTTTCTTTTCCAGAACTCTCCAAAGAAATACCCTTGGAGCCTTATCCTAAGTTTTTTTCTAAATCAACAAAAATCATATGTAAATTGTCTTAACACCCTCTGTACTTCTTCATTAAATCTCTCAACAAATGTATAACTTCTATAGTAAACTTGCCCGACATAAATCAATCCAAACTGAATATGAGAAATTTTTGTATCACATCTTAACCTATGTTTATTTATTTTCTCCCAAAATTTTGATGTATGACATATTGACTTAATTCCTCTATAATTTACACACACTAGTGATCTTAAAAAATGGGGACCAAAATACTCTTCCTCCACTCATCATGAATATTTTTAGTTTTTAAAATGATATTAAAAGTTTAGTAAGCCAAAAATTCTCAAATATCTTAAATATTTTCATATTTCTATTGGGATACTATCAGGTACTACTGATTTTTCACTATTGATTTTCTTTAAAGCCTCAACTTTCTTTTTACTAATAAGATAGTAAAAATAAAAATTATTATTCTTATTATTAATGACAATAAGATCACTAAAGTCGATTGTATTTTCAAAAACTTAATTAAAAATTTTATCAAAATAACTCTCTCGCATATGTTGAATATTTTCATCTAAGAAAATCGTATTTTGATTTACATCTTAAATACACTTTACTTGAATTAAATATTTACTTTTCTTTTCTCTTTGTTTGGCTAGTTTATACATATATATTTCTTTCTTTAGTATCTAATCTATTATAAATATCATTATTTTATTCCTTAAAATGAAGACCAAAATATTCTTCTTCCACTCATGCATCTTTTAAGTTTTTAAAATAATATTAAAAAATATTGTAAGCTAAAAAATTCCCAAATCTCCTAAATATTTTCACACTTATATTGGAATACCATCAAATTCTACTGATTTTTCACCCTTTCTTTAAAACCTTCTCAAATCCCTTTTTACTAATGAGACAGAAAAAATAAAAAATTTTATTATTATTAATGATATTAAGATCACTAAAATCTATTGTATTTTCAGAAACTTCATTAAAAAGTTTATCAAATATATCACTCACCTATGTTGAATATCTTCATCTAAGAAAAATATTTTTGATAATAGATTTTACTTATTAAATATTTATTTTTCTTTTTTCTTTGTTTCTCTAGTTTGTACTTGTATCTTTTACCTCATTAGTATCTAATCTATTATAAAAAACACTAAGAGCAGAATTATTAGCATCACAAATTGTTCTCTTAGATTCTCTACGGAACACCTTATATTTTTCTCAATTTTGTAAGTGTTTATATATTTAAACCAATTTTAATAACAAACTTCTTATATTTTATTTTTTCTTGCATATTATTATTTTGCCACCAACTATTTTTATTTATAAAAGTATTTCCTTTGACTCTCCAAGTACATTTTTTTGTCATTTATTTAATAGTGCTTGTAATTGTATCCCACATAACATAAGCTTTTTCATAAACATCCCAAATTTTAAGATCTTGATGTTTACTCATAAAAATGATTTTGACTTTTAAGTGCTCTCTCATATAATTTTATAACAATAATTTATTATATTTTTAATTTTTGACCCTTAATCTTAAAATCTAAAACTAATAATTAATGTAGAATACTTAAATTTTCACTTGAAATGATCTTATATTATTTACATTCTTGATGATCTCCTTTTCTCATAAGAAAATAATTAATTTGTGTTTTATTAGATCCATTCTTATAAGTGATAATATGCTCATCACCTTTTTTAAATAAATTATTAGCAATAATAAAATTATAAGCTAAATAAAAATTCAATATGACCGTCTTCTCCGTTAATCACTCCAAAACCATAGTCATCCTGAATATTTCTAAAATCTTCTAATAGCATGTCCATTTAAATCTCCACTAATAATAATTTTGTTTTCAAGAGGTATCATTTATATTAATTCTTATAGGTCATTTCAAAAGTTTTCTTTTGAACATATATCTAAATCTGTTTGAAGAGCATAAACACTTATACCATTAAGAATGTTAGTATCAACCAAAATCTTTAGGACTATAATTCCATCTCTAATTTTATTAATTTTTATAACATTTTTCAAGCTCTTATTTATAATTACACCTACACTATTTCTAGTACAACTCCTACATGGATACTAAAGTTTAAAATCTAAGTTATCAATCTTCTTAGCATTTTCTCCAACACATTTAGGTTCTTGAATGCATAAGATATTTATTTTCCTATGAATCATAGATACATATTAATTACATTAATATACCTGTGAGAATACATATATAGTTTCATGAACTAACTTTTTTTCCCGCATTCATCCATAATGGGGAACCCTTACTTATTTAACATTACACCCAGGTGTTGGGGTAGCGGTCCTCACATACTTTTTATTGAATTCAAGTCATACAACGTGATGCTTTCAGAAGACGTCCTAACATTTATATATTGATTTAAATGATTCCTGTCACAATTTTTCGACAAAAAAATTATGTTGACTGTCGACTACCTATCTCAAATCTCCACTTTTCATATCCAGAGCTTGGGACCCAACAATGACGTGATCAAATAATTGATTAAATAAATTTATCTTTAGTAGTTTTACTTTTTTATTTTGTAATTTCCAATTCAAACACTTTAAAAATCATAGATCATAGGTGTCGTGCTTCAAGCAATATCTTCATATATGGCTACGGTTACATTGCTTTAGATGGCTTTATAAAAAATTAAGCCCAACAATCAAATCTCATTTGTCTTAGATTTGCTTCTTCGAGTCAAGCCCACCATGTTTAATACCGAACTGCAAGAGACCGTGATTTGTGCCTCCTAATTATTCAATAAATACCAATAATGAAAATCCCTCTACGTGAAAAGAAGATGATGCTAAGCATATCCTTGACATATACATCCATCTCACTCTACTCGGCCTAAGGAACTGATACCGGAGGAGAAAATCCAAATCATAAAAATAATTTTTATTAATAAGAAAAGAGAGTTACGACACGCAGAAACTGGAAATAACATCACCAAAACACAAAACGGCACAAACGGACACCTCGAGAGTGTATTCCAAGGGTGGTTGAGGTTGGTTGAAGGGTGAGGTAGTAAGCCGGGAAGGTCTGATAGCAGCTGAGAGTAGCAGGACTAAGCAGTTTGGACGGCAGAAAAGTAGAAGACAGTGGTCTGCTGGCTGCAGAAGGGAGCTGGACAGCGGTCTGCAGTGGTGCGGGGAGGAGTTGGAGGTGATTTGGTGGGCTAGGGAGCAGCTGGCGGTTACTGAGCAATGGGCAGTGGGCAGAGGGCAGGAGTGGCGTTGCCTTGCTGCTGGGTTGGAGGTGAGCTAGTAGCAGCATGCAAGTAGAGGATAGCAGCCTGCTAGATGTAAGAGGGGGTTGGACAGCAGCCTGCTAGATGCAGGGGTGCAGGAAGGGACAAACAGACACATAAATATCTCGGAGGAGTCGAGGTATAGTCGGAGCACCACTCGGACCCTTAAAGACAATCACCACCTTAGAAGAGGGACAACTGGAGCACTTCCTCGATGTTGGATACAACCCTAAAAGGAAAAAACTCTAGGATAAAACTTGAATTCAGGTATAAAAAACAAGGCCTCCTCCCCTAAGCAAAACAACCCCTATATATAAGAAGGATTAAGACTTATATTAGGGAATGCTTTTAATTAAGAAATAGAATATAATAGATAGATGCTTTAAAATAAGGAAGAGAATAAAAATAATAAGAATTCATAATTTAGAAAATGAACTCCACACAGAAGAACTGAAGACAACACAATAAGAACTCAAACACAACCCAAATCTGACCCCACATACACAAAGACAACAATTTATAGGCTTAGGAGAAACTTCTACACAAAAGGGATCGGTGGGAAGCCAAGAGGAATCCAAAATTACTTCCCATAAAAGATCTGGTGGGAATAGCCTAGTTGGATAGTGAGAATTCACGATTTCCTTCCTTGACGCGGGTTCTCTAGCACCCGTGAGTTCACGAGTTTCCCGCATTGTTCGAGGGTTTGTGCGGTTTCGTGCGATTTTACATAGGGCTTCGGCCCCACTGGAGTGCCCCGCTTCAGGCGCTGTTCAGCGCCTGCATTAGTGGCATACACCTTTTTCAAGCATAGGTAAGGTGATATATGTACAAAATTAAATTTTCAGTGTTACATATGTAAATACGAAGGAATTAAGTGGAATGTATNAATTTTCAGTGTTACATATGTATATACGAAGGAATTAAGTGGAATGTACGTAAATCTGCCTAGATTTTATTATGCTATGGCATATATATTACTAGTCCTCGCATTGTGAGGTTTCTTCTTTATTTATACGAAGCATAAGCATGTTTAGATAGATGCCTAAATGGACACGCAAAAGGATGAAAATATAAATAATATTATGATTTAAAAACGGTATCATATAGTCATCAAACAAGTGGAACGACATGAACAACTATTAACATAATCCCTTAAGCCCGCATCACAACATTGAAATCGGTTAGGCGAAATTTGCACGTGCTAAAAACAAAAATCACCAATTATAGAGTGAGGGAGATGTATTAGTAAAGATAAAAATTTGCAATCACGGAATGTGTGAAAATAAAGAAAAAAAAAAGTGAACTACAAACTCATGCAATTTTACATAACATTGAGCCTCCCTATCTATCACTAACATGAAATGTTGTGGATTGTTGTACGCAAAGAACTGATTTAGAGAGGAATAATTCCCTCCTGAATGTATCATTCACATGAACGGTGTATATATATATATATATATGAAAAACAATCTGTTCTAATTTACAAACTTGCCAAAAATATCTAGCCTAAATTAGGAAATGATATAATTCTGAAATTTAAAAAAAAAAGCATAGGAAGGGAATAAACTAAGCAAGAGTTTCTTAAGTTGACCCAATCAAATCCTTCACAAGATCTCATATTTCCACACTCCCCATTAAGCTAGGTCGTACAAGCTGTAGAGACCGAGCTTGGTATAGAGCTCTCAGAAGGTGCTTAAAAGAAGAGCTTTGGTGAAGACAACAAATTTTTGGTGTGTCATGATATAACTAGTTATATAATTTCCCCATTAATCTTTCAGAGATTAAGTGTCCACACGTCAATATGTTTGATCCTTTCATGATGCACAGGATTCTTACCAATAATGATAGTTGCTTGACTGTCACAAAATATTTGTATAGGCCTATTGAAGGTACATCTCATTTCCTTTAAAAATTTTTGAATCCAGAACCCTTCACAAATTCCCGAGGTGAGTACCCTATATTCTGATTCTGCACTGCTTCTAAAAATAACATCTTGCTTCACACAATACATGTTGTGGGTATCAATACATGAACTCAAATGGATAATTCTATTTTTTAAAAGATATAACACAATAATGGAATTGAAATGCTCCTTGGCATTATCACATTTGAGGATATATACTTTGCATTGGAATTGAGTTTTAATCATGTTATGAAAAGTTTGAAAGATTTAGGAGGTTTCAGATTTTATCCTTCATTAGGCAGAGGTAGACCTAAAAAGACTTGGATACATTATATAAAAAATGATCTTAATCTGTTCGAATTAAAGAAAAATATGACACTCAAAAGGACGTAATGGAAAAAAACAATTCATGTAGCCGACCCCACTTAGTGGGATAAAGGCTTATTGTTGTTGTATTAGGAGCACCAAAGTAGTTCTAGTGTGATTTTCAATGAATAAGACAAATTATCCTAGCCCCACTTAGGGTTTTCACCTTTGAAGGTCCTCAAATATCTCTGTGAAGGAAAAAGAGTGAGGATTTATACTGGGCCATGGGATTACTATTTTGAGTGTGTTTGATAAGTTGTTAAACCTCACATTGATAAGAACTAGAATTTTTATAGATAAATAAAAGATGATAAAACTTTGAAATACAATTGAAATTTGGATGATCCATACGACAATGCCATAACATCTATTTTTTGACTGATATAGACTCTACCGACTCAAAAATTAGAGGTAAAAATTGGAGGTGAGATCATTTTTGTATTGAGAGGTTTTCATTGAGTGGGTATAAGTCTTGATGCATTTCAGCACCGCCTATCATTTTCCCCGAGTTCACTATCTGAAATTCAAAAGTGTGCAAAAAATTTAGTTGTACAGTTATATCAAGAATAAGCTTGCTGTTAAAATCAAATTATAATCCAATTGTGGAACAAATAAAATAGAGGAAAGATTAATATCCCGAGAGGACTGCAGATCTCTTTTTCCAGCCATTTTTAGTGTGATTTCTCTACAAGTCTGATAGATCTAGATGTATAAGTCTCTTAATAGTTGACTAGAGTATTGATGTCTCTGGTTATATGATTGGAGGCTCCTGAATCTATAATCCAAGTTCTTAATTTCTCATTACTGGCAAGATGAGAGAATGATATATTACCTTGGTGTGTCAAGAAGTTGGTGGGTTGTTTTGAATTACTTCTAAGAATTTTTTTTTACTTCAAGTTGTTCAGCGGTGAAGGATTCAAATTTAACCTATTGCTAGTTGCAAGAAGAAAGTTGACCACTTGTGCTGCTGGAGGAACTGATGAACGTATGCTTGTCAGGAAAGCTGGAGAGGCTGCAAGGAGAATTCCGATACTAGGGGTTGCAAGGAGAAGCTTCGGCGGATGGCCTAAAGGAAGACATAGGAGAAAGACAGCAGAAAAAGGAAGGAAAGACAGTAGCTGCTCTGGCGGAAGACAGTGGCTGCTCTAGTGCAAGACGGTGAAGAAAAAATGGCCTGCAAGGAGCCGGCAAGCAAGTTGGCAGCTGTAGGGAGCAGAAGCAGAAAAAGGTCATGCAGCTGTAGGAAAACCTGCTGGATAGCTTGCAGGAATAAAAAATTGGAGAAAGGAGGCCGCGGGGAATGGTTCACAAGGTGTGGAGCATTTGTGAGGCCGACAGAATTCTTGCAGTTCCTCTGTTTGCTCGGGAAGGAGTTTACTGCGGCTGTGCTCTGCTTAGGGCAGGACTTTCCTGTGGACAGATGTAAGTTGGGCTACTCTGCTTTGGAAGACAGCAGAGAGAGTATGGCTACGAACCTACAGGTAAGAGCCTTCTAAGGTGGAGAATCTGACCGGCTGCAAGTCAGCGCAGAGGATTTCCAGCGGTAGGGAAAGCTCGAGTTTGTTTTCAATGCTTTTATGTCATGTAGAGAACTAATTTGGAGAGGAATAATTCTCAATTGATTGTATATATATGTCAAGTGCTGTCTTTCCTTCCACAGCGGTTTTAATATCTAATCAGATCGAGGATCACATGAGCCAGTCTTCAGATGAAGAATGACAAGTTTACACTTCTCGGCAGAAGAAGATGATTGGGGGCACACTTCAACTTGGAAACTTAATAGATGATACTTTGGTTACTCCTGGCAATGACACGTAACTTCAAAGTTTGTTATCTGGCTCCGCTCTTAAAACTAGAAGAAGAGACATGACTAAACTGGCTCGTCCCTAGCTACTTTTTTTTTGCATGTTTTAAATTTTTTGAGTCTATCTATATTTTTTTGTTGGGGCAGTATTGTGCTTAGTATCGTATGGATAGGGTGTCTTTATTGGGCCCTCTCATACAACATTTATGCATCTTTTCTATTTCAATAAANCGAGGATCACATGAGCAAGTCTTCAGATGAAGAATGACAGGTTTACACTTCTCGGCAGAAGAAGAAGACAGGAGGCACACTCCAACTTGGAAACTTAATGGATGATACTTTGGTACTCCNCAAGGATCACATGAGCAAGTCTTCAGATGAAGAATGACAGGTTTACACTTCTCGGCAGAAGAAGAAGACAGGGGGCACACTCCAACTTGGAAACTTAATGGATGATACTTTGGTTAATCTTGGCAAAGGCACGTCACTTCAAAGTTTGTTATCTGACTCCGCTCCTAAAACTAGAAGAAGAGGCATCACTAAACTGGCTCGTCCCTAGTTTTTTTTTTTTTTCTGCATGTTTTAAATTTTTTGAGTCTATCTGTATTTTTTTGTTGGGGCAGTATTGTGCTTGGTATAGTATGGGTAGGGTGCCTTNAGGCACGTCACTTCAAAGTTTGTTATCTGACTCCGCTCCTAAAACTAGAAGAAGAGGCATCACTAAACTGGCCCGTCCCTAGTTTTTTTTTTTTTCTGCATGTTTTAAATTTTTTGAGTCTATCTGTATTTTTTTGTTGGGGCGGTATTTTGCTTGGTATAGTATGGGTAGGGTGCCTATATTGGGCCCTCTCATACAACCTTTATGCATCTTTTCTATTTCAATAAAATCAGTCCTTAGGCTTTTCAATATATATATATATATAGAGAGAGAGAGAGAGGGAAAGCAATCTCTCCTAATTTATAAACATAACAAATATATATAACCTAAAATAAGAAAAGAAGTAATTCTAAAATTTAAAAAAAAAAAGACATAGCATAGGAAGGGAATAAAATAATCAAGAGTTTCTTAAGATATCTCAACCAAATTCTCCATAAATTCTTCTCAGATTTCTACATTATATCAGATCAAGGATCATTTATAGGAACTTCTGTTCTTCATGTTTTCACGTCAGGGTTATATTTCATAACTTATGCTCGTGTGTTCTTATTATATGCACTATAACTTCTACCAGATTGTAAGGAATAAAAGTGTAGCAATCTTTAGGATAGTTCTGATTTTTTTTTTTAGGTAGGGTTGTTCTATTATTTTAGTTATGATGACCTATTATAAATAGAGGTTTATTTTAATAAGAGGCAAATTCTTGCCCTTAGCACTTTCGAGTGCAGCTAAAAAACTATTTCTCCTCTCCTTAATTTTCCAAGATTCTACAACCCTTAATATGCTCCCTCTGCCAATAAGAAGAGTTCCATAAAATTGGAAGCACAGGAGAAGTTTCCTGAAAGAAATATTAACCTGGAACTAACTCATCTATCTTTATAATTTGAGACCATGAAAACTAATCACTACCTTAATAACTTGCTTACATAATAAAATTAAACTAGACAAATTTAAAAATATGAATAAACTTCACCACCTTCTCTAAAATGGAGAAAAAAATTAATATTCATGTTTAGAAAAGCCAATAACACAGGAAAGTAGCATCAAACAATAGAATGTTTAATTTCAGCTTCCAGAAAAAGGTTCTGAACGTAGGAAAAGAGTTTGCTACAGTGGGATAAGCTGGTTTAGGAGTTTCTTGAGATAGAAAATATAAAGAATCCAGTGCAACAATCTTAAAGCATATATAGTGCAAATAGGGTACCTTTAGACTGACGTACACCTTTGACAGCCTCAAAATTTTTGTAGGTATATCCAACAAAACTTAAATCTTTAGGAGTTAGTAACATCTGCAAACAAAATCAACAACTATGCATGTACTAAAAAGATCAAATGCGAAAAACTTGAAGATGATGAAGAAGACCATGATGAATGAATCCGTGCTAGAATTTTCTTGCTAAATGCCCAAACAAAGAAATACCCAATCAGAACATCCGAATTTCACATCAATGTACAGAAAAGGGCAAAGGAAGGCATTTTACAAGGTTGATAGCTTTTGAAAGCACATTGCTAGATTGAAAGATCTTACCTTCCTATAGGGTCCAGAACCCGTCCTTGCTGGAGGAGGATCCAACTGGTATATGATACATCAAACAAAGAAAAAATACTTGATAAAATAATTTATCATTAGAATTTGAGCAGTGAAACACAATTTTATTCTTAATTTTTTTAAAATTTTATTCTTAAAATTATTTATTTAACATAAGAGAATCCTTTGGTAGAGTTCAATATCTAACAACCTATCAAATGCTAAATTTTTAGGACAACCGCTGACATACAAATGAGGAAAAATTACACAACAAATATAAACAAACCAAGACAAATATAGACGAGAGAGACCATGCAACCAGATGGGAAAACGAATTATGCAGGGCATCTACCAGTAAGAAATAGGCTATTATATAGATCGACAAAATCATCATACTTCATCAAACTTCAGAAAGTTCTGAGTGTCAAGCTCGCCGTTAACCTCAGGTTTAAATGCAGCATCCATCTCATACAGCTTATCCCATTCTACACCTTTAAACCATGGATGAGCCTGAGAAGAAATAGATTGAAGCAACATTAGCAAAGTCAAATATCTAGACTTCAATAAAAAAAAGGGTGGGGCCGGGTAAGCTGGCTTCTTGCCTTTATTTGGTCAGCTCCCCGACTGCCAAGCCTATGTTCAACATCGCAGAGTAGTCTAGAGATGAGATCTTTCGCCTCAAGAGAAATTTTTGCATTTTCTGGAAATTTCAAATGATTTTTCCAGTGTACAATCTGTCAATAACAGTAAAACAGTGGGATGAGTAAAAAGTTCCTTCATTCTAAAGCAAATTAGGGGAACTATGCAATGCCTGCATAATTTTATCTAAATATGAATGCACCAAGTTCAGTGCATGCATGTCCATGAGTATAATTAACCAAAGTATCATTTGTCCCTTAGTTTACGATGGTAACGAAGTGATCAATAAAGTAGGACAAAGAATATTTAGTTGACAAGCCAATAATCTTAAGAATTTGGACTTGAACGAAAATAAAAAAAACTTGCTAGCATAATAGTAATTGTTGGATCCTGATATATCTGTGAGTCATCCCGCCTAGGAAAGAGCAATGTGAAAAGAGAAGAACAGGTGAAGAGGTAGAGACCAAAAGGAGAAGAGGAAAAACTTCTCGTGATTTTATTTTTCTAAATAAATTATTACAAGGATTTCGGCTCTTCCTGGGAAGTTGGAAGAATTCTCACTTAAGAGCTCTCCTATACCACATGACTGCCACCTATATTTACAGATTGAGATGGCCCAAGGCATGTCGTATACAACTGTACACGGCAAATAAAAAGTACATTGTACAGGAATAAAATATGAAACAAAGTAACCAACAATGTGAACTGTGTCTTGCCAGCCTATTTGGTCCTTGAGGAAATTGAATTATCGCAAACGGAAAGCTATTGTCTATGATTATTAGACTATTGTAGATAAAATCATGCTCACATATTGTTGGGTTGTTGTAAATGAAAAGATCTTGGCAACAAATTATTTCAATGCTCCCCCTTGAGATGTATATGTTAATCATGTCTAACTTCTTGAAGCCTTCGTAAGAATAGCTGTAGTTTAAGAATTTATTGGAATATAATTTAGTTGGTCACTTTCATTTTCATTATTTTTCTAAAATGAAATGTCAGTCTGTCTTAATATGTATAGTCGCATCATCATGGACAATTTTTTGTACTACTTATAACAGTCTGCTGTCACAATACACAACTGGAGATCTTTTTTACTCAAGAATTTAATTCTTTTAGTATTTTTTAACAATATTCCTTCATAACTTTTTTCATTGAGGAAGATGATTCAATATATTCCTTCATAAATACCATGAGCACTGTCATATATTCAGCTTTAGGCCTTTTTAAGATCACATACTATTTTCTATTTCTCCATGTTACCACTTTTTTCATACATTTTCTTGATGTCATTTGGAGGTATTTTATAAGGCAATTAACAACTCCTGTGGTTTTCATAGGGTTTATTCATATATTAATTTACTACACTAATAAAGAACCTAATATCAGGATGGGTAAGAAAGAGTAAAATGATTTCGTCCACAAGGCATTGATAGCAACCTTTATCAATGAGCATGCAATTAGTGGTGATTCCAATTCTCTTTATTATATCCATTAAAGTTTCTAGTAGATTACACCTAAGCATTTCAGTTTTTTTGTAGTAGATCAAGAATACACTTCATTTGAGAAATAAAAATATCTTCCATTGATCATGTCACTTCTATATCAAGAATTTTTACAAAATATTCTCTTTCCAAAAAGCATTTTATTTTAGTAAGTGCTTCCTCAAAATCAACAATCAATATAATATGATCCACATCCAGGATCAAAATCATCTTTATTTCTCCATTTAAGTGAGCATTTGATAAATAATATGATCATTTTGAATATTAGCGAACCCATACTTCTCAACATATTTAGAGAATTTGCTGAAGTTGGCAGTAGGAGATTTGTTTAGGCCATACATAGTTTTTCTAAGTCAACATAACCTATTGCTGTTTCTAGAAATTTTTTTAATATATATGGGATCTTCATGTGAACTTCCTTCTCGAGGTCCCGTTAAAAATATCAATATTTTTTGAGTCAGGTTGATGTAAAGCGAATCCAAATTTGCAAAAAGTGAGTAAATTTTAAATTTTGTTGAATGAGCAACAACTAGAAAATTTGTAGATAGTCAATAAATAGTATATGGTTGAGGGTACCTTTTTGCAACAGGTCAAGATTTAAATTTATCAATTCTCCATCTACTTAGTTTACTGAAAAGAAAAATTTACATCCCAATGATTATTTTTTTGGTGTAATTTTCATTAGTTTTTCATGTACCATTCTTTCATAAAAACAAGATTCCTTCCGTTACAGCTTTCATCCACTTGGAAATTGTGAGACCTACATGAATTTTGTTTGGAATCTATATTTATCAAGAGAAGAAATAAAATCAAGAAATCCAAGTGAATCGCATTTATAAGCCATGAAATCATAAATGGGCGTTTGGTGCATGACCTCAATCCATTCCTTAAGGCAACAGAATAGTGGAGATCGAAACCATTATCTGAGAATTTATTCACACAATTTGGTGCTTAATTGGTATTTATTCACACAATTTGGTGCTTAATTGGTCGTTAAGCTAAATTAGGACTTTTGGGTGTGCGAGTGATACATTGATTGTGCGAGTAGGTACTCGCGCTGCATTTCCCTTTTCATCTTGGATCAGGTAATAATTTTACTCTTCTCTTTTTGATGTCAAAGAATCTTCAAGTTCGCTCATCATTGAGATGCACCATTCCTAAACTTGTTGGTGACTAGTTTTACCATTCCAACTATGGGGACGTCCTAGCACTCAAAGACGCATTCCAAGATCCAGAGTCATTCAATGAACTAATCCGGATTTGGGCATCATTATGCACAAACTTATTTCCAACTCCATTCTCTCTATTCTCCATGGAAGCAACTAAGATCTCATGTGGCCATCAAAATAGGGAAATTCCATATTTACTTCAAAAATATGGCTTCTCCAATATTTCATGCCAAATTTTTGGAGTAATGGTTCTTCATCTCGAAAATCGACTAGAATTTGTGTGACCCCTTTGGATGGTCTGCTCTTCATAGCAGCAAACCTTTACTGCAGTTGGAGGATTTCCATCTATGTATCCTCCCTAGCCTAGAAATCTCCTAGACACCTATTTGTGGATTCCTCATAAGCAAAATAGTACCTTTTTCCCTCGATCCGGTTTCCTACTATTATCTCTTCAACAACATAATTAGGCTTTGGATTGGGTAGGTGGAAGGTGTGTAGGAGTGATGTAGGGCGACAGAAAAATTTTAGTTGGAGGTAGGGATATGTATGGATGTGAAGCGGGGGTCGAAGGAGGAGCGGTCGGTCCTCGAGGGAGGGTGGGTTGCCGCCCCCTCCTTCCCTTTCTTCCTTTCCCTACTTCACTTTTCCTTCCTCTCTCTTTTCCTTTTCTTCCTCCTTCCTTCCTCACATTTCTTTTCTCTCCCTCTTAACCTTTCATTGCAAAGCACTTTTGTATTTTAAATCTCTTCCTAAAATCTGAAAACCTAAATATATTTTATTCTCCTTTATTTTCATACCTAAAATAAGTCTATCCTCTTTAAAAATATGGGATGATGTGCTTAGAGTTAGGGGTGTCTTGCTTTTGATATAGGAAATCAGATTTTAGCCTTGGTATTTTCCCCTTCGACAATTGTATCCGACATCAAAGTAGTGCTCCGGTTGTTCCTCGTCCGAGGTAGTGATCGTCTCCACGTGTAAGAGTGGTGCTCCGACTGCAGCTTGACCCCGACGAGATATTTATCTATCCATCTGTTGACCTCATTTTTAGTTAGGTCTAGTCTTTCTCTTAGGATTTAGGATCTAGCCTTAGGGGTCTCCCTTTGACTATCTTAGAACCTTAGAAATGGGACCCGCCTTGTGTTAGAGGTTCAACCTACTTCTGTCATCTTTTGGAGTTTCGCGTGTGTGGTATCGGCTTCTAGCACTTAGAAGGGTGAAACCAACATGAGGAAACCCAAAAGGGACCCCTATAGGACCTTTCTGAGCCTTAGGGTGGTCTTTTGCACAATTCGCACTCCCGCGCACGAAACTTCGCAATTCGGGGAGTCGACACGTCCGATCGCCGCAATTCACATCGTTTGCACTGTTATTTGTCGAAGTCTCGAGTAAACCTTTTTAGACGATCGATCGCGGGTCGAGATTTTGTGAAATTTGAATTTCGACGCGTTTTTTACCCGATTGTCGACGACGTCGTCCGAGCGACCCCGGATGAC
>JXCR01087795.1:487443-511654 GCA_002079205.1 Phalaenopsis hybrid cultivar | reverse complement strand
AAGCTTGAAATATGGTTTTGAAATAATTTTGGCACTTCTTGCAAGCATGTTGGGATGAGTATTATGAAGCTTTTCACTTATTTTCATTTGGTATGAAATATTGGAGAGGTTATTTGGCCTTTCATGCATGCTAGGGAGTGCATTTTACTATTTTATGCATGTTTGGGGGCTCGGTTTTGGCTTCTCGTGGCTTTCCCTAGTTTGAAATATATGCTATAAGAAAACCTATTTAATTTGGAAAGTGGTATAGCTTGTTCTGAGGGCTTGGTTCAGCTCCTCGTGAAGTTCCTCCCTTGTTCATATATTTATTGAAATAATTTCATGCTTGGGATTTTAGACATGCAGGTTGTTTCTTAGCTTTGAATGGCTCGGTTCTACCTACAGGTGGCTGGAACTTTAATTTCTATTAAAGTATGAATTTATATATCAATGCTTGGGCCTGTTTTAATCTTGTTGAGCTCTGACTTTGGCTTTTGGTTCTGGCTGAGCTTGTTTTTGGCTTCTGGTTCTTGTTGAGCTCGGTTTTTTGTTTCTGGTTTTTGCTGAGCTCGGTTTTGGTTTCTGGTTCTTGTTGAGCTCGGTTTTGGCCGGGTTTGGAGTCTCGATTTTGGAATTAAAATGAATAGAGCTCTATCCTTATGGAGGCCCCTGTTGGGCTCGGTTTTGGCCCCTGTTGGGCTCGGTTTTGGTATCCCACCGATGTCTTAGCTCAAATATACGTGTGATGGATGAATTTATGTTGATTCGCAATAATTTTGTAGTTGTTCTTGTGTAAGGCATGTGTCGTTTTTTATATTTTGGTGTCTCAGGGGTATGGGAATGTTTTCTTTTGACTATCTTGTTGTAACTTGGATTTAAGCCTTAGCTGTGGCCGGGTTTTGGCCTGACTTGAGAGCTTGGTTTGCTTGTTTTAGCTCCTACTCCTGAGCCCATGATTGAGTCTTTAAAACTCGTATTTACTCGAGAGTCTTGATGATTTGCTTTGCTTGTCTTTGGTCCCTACCCGAGATGTGGCTTTGCTGATTTTAATCCCTACCCGACAGATGGCTTGGTTCTTTTTTATTCTTGTTGGTTTCGGCTCTTACCTGAGAACCTGTTTTGGATGTGCTGTGTTGTCTCCATTCCAAGGCTGATATTTGGTTTTGATGGATCGATTTGGCAGTTTCTGAGGCCGGAATGTGATGTTTGCTTGGTGCCTAGCCATGGGTTTGTGATGCGGATTGAATCAGCCTCCTCTTTTGGTCCTTACCCGTGAGGCCTATTGTAGGTCATTGGGTGTGATTTGGTCCTTCTTGCTAGGCTTGATTGGCTTGAATGTCGTGGATGAATCAAGTTTGTCATCCCAAAAATTATACTTATTTTAGTTATCCTTTCAGTTTGTCAGGGAAGCATAGTTGCCTTTGGTGGTCCTTTTGTTGGCTTTGGCCGTGAGCCCTTTTGTGCTTTGGACGGCCTCTGGTCGTGGGCTTTTGCAGCTGTTCTTTGCTGCCTTAAACCGTGAGCTTTATTAGTTCTTTTGGGCCCCTTTGTTGCCTTACCTGTTGTCTTCTAGGCTGCCTTTGGTTATGGGCTTTGTTGGCTGTTTCCTCTTCTCTGCTGACCCTGGCCGTGAGCCCCTTTTGTCCCCGTTCCTGGCTTTGGGCCGAGAGCCTTGTTGGCTGTTTCCTCTTCTCTGCTGACCCTGGCCGTGAGTCCTACCTGCTGTTCATCTCTTTGTAGTGATCCCGATCGTGAGCATTTATGTGATTTAATGGGAAGATTTCAATGCTAATTTGATATGTGAGGTTATGGATTAAGTTGGAAGTTAGAAGATTTTGATATCAACTTTGGGATCTAGGGAGGATTTGCAAGCTTTATTTGAGAGAGTATTTGGTTGATTTGATTAATCCTGCGTTCTTGGGGTTTGGAGAATCAGCGTAAAGGGATATTTTATGTTTGTTAGGAAAGACCTCGGGCCCTACTTTTTAAGGTTTTTTCGATACGAGTTTTGGCAATCTCCTTTTCGGTGTTTTAGATGGATCAGTGTCTCCTCTCTCTCACCCCATTTTTGTTCATTTATCCTTGTTTCTTGGTTCGGGTTTTTTTAATGCTTATGCCCGATGCATAAGTGTCCACCATAGTTTTGGATATACGTGAAAACCATCAAGCAAGGTCGCAAGTAGTCGTTTTGGGGCGTACGGTGTTGATGATAAAGACACACCGAAGATAGAGCAGAAATATGCCCTATCCTATAACATCAAGATCCAGACATTTGATTAGTCGTTTTGGGGCGTACGGTGTTGATGATAAAGACACACCGAAGATAGAGCAGAAAGATGTTCTATCCTATAACATCAAGATTCAGGCATTTGATGAACAATAAGATATAGTATCCTTCACCGACATAAGTCTAGCGGTAGTCAGCTCGAACCTCCTCAGGATGTGGGCAGTCCTACGCCTGGCAGCGTAATCGATTCGTGGACAACAAAGGAATTTCTAAAAAAAAAAAGAGAGAAAAGAAGATAAGTTTTGATAAACCATTTTCAAAAAAAAAAAATACTTTTCTACGAAACAAAAATTGATAATTTTTCTTTGCATGTCTAAGAATTTGTGTGTATGTCAAAAACATAAAACGTATTTTAAAAGTTGGTTGTCCACCTGACGAATACTTGTTTAGGCTGGGAAATAGCCCCCTAATNACTTGACGAATACCTGTTTAGGCTGAGAAGTGGCCCTCTAAGTGAGGTTCAAGACACCCTTCTAGACAAGTGGCGGCTTTTATACATTCGGGTGACCGAGTAGCCTTTGTGGACCCTCGAGAATAAATATACAGCTGAGCCTAGTCCCATACGAGTGCTTGCGGTCCCCTTCATCCGAATTTTCTTTTGTTTTATCGAAGTTTTGGGACGGGGCACTCGTATTACTTTTCCTTTCTTTCGGGATTTCCCCAAGAGTTTTGATGATTTTCTTTTACTTGAGTCTCTTTCGTTGATTTTCTCGAGTTTTTCGCTTTTCCTCGGATTTCCTGGATGACGTTTTCTTCCAAACTTTGCTTTTTGAGATGCATTTAGGTTTGCTATACTTAAGGAACATCGGATCTCACGGGTGTACAGGTTTGCTTTACATTTTACAGCACTTAATTTTCTTGTTTCTACCTGTTGTTGTTCTTCCTGTATAACATGTTATAATTTTCTTGTTTCTACCTGCTGTTGTTCTTCCTGTATAGCATGTTACACTTGTCCTATTTCTACCTGCTACTGTTCTTCATGTATAGCATGTTGTACTGCTCCTGTTTTTGCCTACTACTGTTCCACGTGCATTCTACTGTTTGTTCCTGCATTGCGCACTTTATATTTTATAACTTTAAACATGTTTATTTTTTTTTACATATAATGTTTAGAGAACTACAACCATAGGACCGTTTGATTTGACACTATAATTGGACACCCTAGAAAACTTAAACTCGTCATGTCGGGGAGCATGGAGCCAGCGCGGTGGGCAGCACGATCATCTTGAACAGCAGAACATGTCTTCCCCAGCAAAATCATCTCTTTTCCTAGAATTAAACAACAATCCATAGGATTTCGAGGTTGTTCGCCTAGCGTGATAAATCCTCCACCTTTTCTTTAGGCATTCGTATAGCTCTGCTGTACGATTTAAGCCCTAACCCGTTCTAAGTTCCGAGGTTGTCGTCACATACGACGTAAACCCTCATATCTTCTAGGCAATTTGTGTGACCATGTCACGCAAATATAAGTCCTGATTAAATAAAATTGGCAGGATGAAACCTTTTAATGATTTCTTCTCAAAACTGGAGTCAAATCATAGGATAGACTAGGAAGTCACTGAGGTTCTCCTCAGGATTTGTGGTCTCCCCTAGTTTCTTTTCATTTGGATTCCTCAACATTGTTCCAGGTTCGAGCATTTCCCCTTTCACATCTCTTCGTCTGATTTCGTTGAAAAGTCCTATCCTTTTGACTTCTTTGAAGATGATATCCCGTGATTTTTATCGAGAGTTTTGTTAGGTGACTTCGGTCATCTAAGATGTAATTAACTATAGGGGCTTGCCCTTATAGGAAGCTTTTCCGAACCCCTTTAATTCTTTGTATTAAATAAGGGAACTTGTCGGCAAATAAAACGGTTTCGCAGACCAAACGGGTGTCATATATTTCTTAGTTTGTTTGATCGAGCTTCATCCTCAAGTTTTGTGATTATCCCTCGGAGTAGATACAGGATTTGAGGTAGAGTGTTCTTTCATTTAAACTGCGAAAAATATGAGGTCAGTTTGATTTCATATTTTTCTAAAATTATATATATATATATATATATATACATATATACGTAAATTAAAACTTCCTTCCGAAGCGGGCGACGGGATTTCAATTCCGGCGACCGACAGCTTCTTACAGGCGACCCCCCAAACATAACTCCTTTTTTTTAGCTGCCGACACCGTCCGCCCTTCCCGCTGCTGTCAACCCACTTTTCAGCCCTATAGCAGGCCACCGCACATCTTCCCCAACAACCGTCAGCTGCTGCCCTCCCTTCAACCTACTAACAGCCTTCTACCAGCAAGGCCGCAACTCCTCATACTCTATCCTAACACTTAGCCGCCCTTTCTTAACAACTCAATCTTGTTGTCCACCTGTCCAGAATTCTTCCCAGCACTCAACCGTCCCACTTCCAACAGTTCGCCTTGCTGTCCAGGCTTTTCCCATCGCTGCCAGCACTTCCCCGCTCGTTGTCCACCCTCCGAATATGTTGAAGAGCCTTCACTGCTGCTACCCCACCTTCCCAGCTTGCTACCCCACCTTCTAACCTACCTACCAACCGCCAAACAAACCTTCCCGCCACCTTAACATGTTGCCTCCCTCCTCCAATTCACCTCCCAACCCTTGTTGACCATCTCCCGCATCTACACTTGCTGTCCCCATGCCTCCGGATCCACTTGGCCAACCTCCACCGCACTTGGGATACACTTTCGAGGTGTTGTCTTGTGTCTTTGTGTTTGTTTATTGTTTATTTTATGTTTTGAAGAGTCCTTGTAATAGATTTCAAATTCGATAATAAAATTTGTGTTTCTTTTGTGGTTTAGGTTTTTTCTTCATGTATCATTTGGTATCAGAGCTAGCTCAATCCTAGTCTCATCCTAGGGTTCTAGCATCTGCCCCTACCCATTCCACCACACCAAATTTTTTTTGTTCTTTATTTCGTGTATTTTATTTTCTCTTCTTTCTTTGTTTCTTCTTTCATTCCTTCCACATATCCCAAAACCATCAACTATGCCGCCAAGAAAAAATATGTCCAAGCCTATAAAGTCCAACAGAGACTTGTGGATATTGAAGAGAAAATCCAATGGAAAGTTACCCTTGATCATGATCTGGAAGGTCGAAGGGAAAAAGGAGAAATATGAAAATGAAGCAGGAAACACAACGGCGATCCCTACCAACTTACTACCGCAACAGTTGCAAACTCTAGTTTCCAAAGAGAAGAGACCATATCACCAAGCGACCCCCCCCCTCGGACTATTATCTAGCAAAACCAATCCGCAAGTCTGTCGCAACCATAAAATGTTGCAAGTGCCACGGATTCAGACATGAGGAAACAGAATGCACAATCAGGAGAGTGATCTATTTCACGAAGCAGGGCATTGTTGAAACATGGGGTGAGAACAACGCAGACATTGAAGAGCAGTTCAAATGAGAATTTTTTATCCGATAACATCTTCCCTGGGGAACTCCATTATTAGTGGATACATCCGATGTCTTTTCTCCATGTGATCAAAAGAAGCATGCGATTTTTTATGAGACTATGATTCATACTCTCCTAAAAGATGGAAAACTTATTGTTGAGCTATACAAAGGTCACATTGATCAGAAGATGTCAAAATTTAAAATTTTAGTGGATGGACTTGGTAAAGACCGATTGAAAGCTTCGTAAAGACCGATGGAAAGCTTCACGGGCGGTCACACTTCTAGCCCTCTAGTGTTCCACATGAAGAGATTAAAAGTCAGGGTCAAGCTCGTGTAATTGGAACAAATCAAAAGAAGTTAGTTCTCCAAAACTTCAATAGTCAGAGGGAAGACTCAGAAGATAATAAGAATCATCCATCAACCAAACTCTTAGAAGCCCTTAAACCTGCTGAGGCCCAACTTATCATAGATGAGAAGCATATGAGATATTTACTTGCTCAAAATTTGGCAAAGGAGAAATTACGTGGATGTGTGCCTTCAGCTCAGATTATGCCAAACCAGAACAGAGCGATAAGGAGGTATGCTCGAAGATGGGAAAAACTCCTCAGATGATTTGGGAGTCAGGGCAATCATCAGTGGGATCCAGGAACGACCACAAAGAACTAAAAGCTTCGACAGATGAAGTAAAAGCCCCAACCTCGGGAGATTGACGTAGAGCTCGGGGGAGGACCGACCAGTCCTCAAGGGAGGGGGGCCGCCCTCTCCTTCCCCTTTTTCCTTCCACTCCTTCCCTTTTTCCTTAATTTCCATTTCCTTTTCTTCCTCCTCCTTCCTTCCTCATATTTCCTTTCTCTCCCCCTCAATCTTTCCTTCATAAGCACTTTTCTATTTTAAATCCTTTCCTAAAATCTGAAAAAACTGATTATATTCTATTCTCCATCCTTATTTTCATTAACTAAAATAAGTATAGCCTCTTCATAAATATGAGATGTGTGCTTAAAGCTAGGGATCGTGTTTTTTTATATCTAAAATCAGGTTTTAGCCTTGGTATTTTTTTTCTTTCGAGGGTTGTATATGACATCGAGTAATGCTCCGGCCATCCCTCATCCAAGGTGGTGATCGTCTCCACGGGCCTGGGTGGTGCTCCGATTGTAGCTCAACCCAGATGAGATATTCATCTATCCTTCCACCCTTCTTGCTACTATCCACCCTCTTCCCGACCCTACAGCAAGCCACCACACCTCTTCCCCAACAACCATCGATTGTTGTCCTCCATCCAACCTGTTGCTAGCCTTCTCCTAACAGGCCGCAACTCCCCAAACTCCATCCCAACATTCAGCTGCCCTTCCTGAACAACCCAACCTTGTTCTCCACCTACCCAGAATTCCTCCCAACACTTAGTCGACCCACTTCCAACTGTCTACCTTGTTGTCCAGACATTTCCCATCACTGACAGTGCTTCCCCTGCTCGTTGTCCACCATCTGAAAGTGCTGATGAACCTTCCTCGTTGTTTCACATCTTCCCAGCTTGCTACCCCACCTTCCAACCTACCTCCCAGCCACCCAACAAACCTTCTCGTCACCTTAACCTGTTTCATCCCTCCTTTAGTTTACCTTCTAACCCCTGTCGACCCCTCTCCCGTATCCAAACTTGTTATTCCCAAGCCTCCGGATCCACTGGACCAACCTCCACTGCCCTTGATACACTTTCGAGGTGTTTGCTTGTGTCTTTATATTTGTCTGTCGTTTATTTCATATTTTGAAGAGTCATTGTAATCAATTTCAAATTCGGTAATAATATGTGTTTCTTTAGTTATATGGGTTTTCTCCTCCGGTATCAGGATGGATGTAGGATAGGACTACGGATAGGCTAGCTCTGATACCAAATGATACTGAAGTTAACCTACAATATAATAAAGAAAAGTAAATATTATTATTGAAAGCAAATAGATAGTTATAACCAATACATTTGAAAGGAAAAATACAACCAGACACCCAAAAATCTGAAAAAGCAACAGACATCACAAACACTAAAACAAGTGTGGAATCCGGGATGGTGGAGGTGGTCATTGAGGGTTTTGGAAGGTGGTACGAGGGTGGAAAGGCGGTTGTCAAGCATATAACAATAAGGTGGTTGTTTCACCAGTGTCGGGCAGCAAAAAAACAACAAGAAGTGATGTGGAATGACTAGCTCTGATACCAAATGATACCAAAGTTAACCTACTATATAATAAGAAAACAAATATTACTACTGAAAGCAAATAGACAGTTACAACCAATACATCTGAAAGGAAAAATACAACTCGACACCCAAAAATCTGAAATAGCAATAGACATCACAACACTACAACTAGTGTAGATTTTGGGATGGTGGAGGTGGTTATTGAGGGTTTTGGAAGGTGGTGCGAGGGTGGAAAGGCGGTTGGCAAGCATATAACAGTAAGGTGGTTATTTCGTCAGTGTCAGACAACAAAAAAACAAGGAGCGATGTGGGAGGCCTATCCAGGATGATGGCAGTAAGGGAGGGTTGAAATGGTGGCGGCAAGAGAGAAGAAGGGTTGGACAGTAGCAGCAGAGAAGATGGGGGGTTGACCCAACAATGACGGCGAAGAGGAAGGGCTGGAAGGAGGAAATCTGCCAAAAAAATAGCAAACAAGCGTTGTTCTGGGAGGCTACAGTGATGGAGGGCGGCTGGCAGCGACGTGGAGAGGATAGTGAAGGGCATAAGGAAGATAATCACCACCTGGAGACCAAGATACAACTGAAACACCATCGATAATCCTAGGATGCAGCCCTCAAAGAGAAAGAAGAGACTTCGGAGACTGCCCCGATACAAAATACAACTAACCCTAGACTTCTATGAAAATAAATATATAATAATAGGTTGACTAGGAGCGCCTTAAGAGGATCGGCCGACACCTCAACAAGGACAAAACATGGACCTGCCTGGTTCAAAAACTGTAATCAGGTCGCGGCTTCGTTTGCGGGATGCAGCTTCATTTGTGGGACTCTCGCGTCGGGAGTAGGAGGCGCTCCTACGTTAGAGGACTCAAGATCCCCGTGTATGCTGAATTGAAATTGGGACAACATTCCCTTCAATGAGAACTGAAGCGGCAAATTTCCCTTCTGTTGCTAGACAACCAACCCTGTGGGCTCTTGCTTATCATATGATTGTGAGTAGTGTTTAATTTGTGTTATAGTATATGTTGCTTGGAACCTGGTATGAGACTTTTGGGTTATGATTTATGCAATAGAAATTGTTTTCTCCAATTATTTTTTTACTAGTGTCGTATCCTTATATCTTTCTCAGGTAGTGAGTTTGTAGTTTGATTGTATCAAGATGGTGATCACTGTCAAACAGTTGGAGACCTTATACTCTACCAGTTTCATTGTCGACCTGAAGTTTTCTTATTCCAACTTATTGTCCAGCGAACGAGAATCCCAATTTATTAGTTGTCATCATCTTTTCAACATCCTTTCTCATCCTACAACCTATCTAACCCCTCTCTTGATCATCTCATATGATTTAATAACCTAGATTGGTATCAGTAGTTTGGTGGATAAACAACCCATTACTTAAGCATGCGCCTTACTTGAGGAATCATTATTTAGAAAATAGAATCATGTTACATCTATGCAGTACCACCTATCCTTTTTAGCTCAAATCGTGAAAATTACAACGATTATATGAGAAATTAAAAAAAAAATTGTCTCGATGAGCTTGATAATTGATAATAAATTGATATCAAGATTAGACCCTAGAAGCACAAAATCAAGAGTCAAATATTTTCATAAAACTATGAAGCCTAATCCAACCCCATATGATAGCAACCTATCTGCAACCTGGATATTATAATTTTTATGACATAATTTGTAATTGTGGAAAATATTTTGTCTTTGATCATATGATCTAAAGCTCCCGAGTCTACTATCTACATAGTAAGTAATTTCCTTCTTGCCTGAAACAAGGGCATCAAGAGTGTATCTTTTTAAATAACCAAATTTATTTTAGTCAAGATTTGAAATAAGCTTTTACTTAAAAAAGCCTTTGTTTCTTTGGTTTGTTGTCCACATGGTTGAACTAAAAAAGGATAGCTAGCTTAACTTTTCTGTTATTTATCTTTGGAAATTTTCAGTCCAGTATTCTGTCAAAATTTTTCATGTTTTGTATCTGGGTTCTCCATTTTGAAGTTCATTTACAGTGTTGGAAATGCAAGCATCTTGACCACTAGCTTCTTTGTGGTTGTGCAACTTGCCATCATTCTCTTCAAAGTAATTGTCATCATCTTCTTTCCAGGAGAATCCTTCATATGTGTTTTTGTTATCTTTGTTGGACGAAGATCGGCTTTTAATATTGGTGAATGGCCAATTGATAATGGAGAAGAGATTCCATATTGAAAGACTATTTAGCCTCAAGAGGAAGTAAAACCATAACTGCTCTGATATCCTTCTGAAAAATAGAGTGAAGGAGAACAGAAAAAATGGAAGATTGTTGATACGATCCGACATCAAAATCTGCATGCTTTTCCACAGAAACTTGGGCAAACACAATATTTCTTCAAAAATTCAAATAACTTAACAAGAATACAAAGATAAACACCTAAAAGTTGAGAGGTAAGAAATCTCTTCCAAACCCTATACCTAAGATTCATAATTCAATCTCATGTATTAACATACCCAACAATAACAAAAATAAAAGACTAAATTGCCCTTAGAAATACAAAAGACAAATTTGTCCTTAGGCTAGGAGCCAACGTAGCATGACTGTAGGAAATAAGATGAAAAGTTTTATATAAGTAGATAGAGAAGTAATTATTAAGGAAATGAACAAATTTTACAATCAATCTTTAATTTTATAATCCAGAATTAACCGTATAGCAGAAATGGAATGCTAATGTCCACAAATTGATAGATTGTTGTAGATGAAAAGTAGCTATCCCCAAACTGTTGGATCTATTATAGACAAAATTGTAGACGGAAAGCTACTATCTACGAGTTGTTGTAAATGAAAACTATTGTCAACGAATTCCTGCGATACTGTAGATGGAAAGATATTGGCAACGAAATCACAATTATTTCAATATAATCAAATGTCAACTGATTATGATGGATAAATTACAATCAAGCAAATGATATTATAATAAGATCTATTAATTTATGATTAAAAAATGATTCTCATACATAAAACAAATTACAAACCACAAAAAAGGAACCTAAAAAGTATAAAAATAAAATTCAAAGTAATACTGTTAGCAAAAATACTCCATTGATTTTGAAGATCATCATTGCAAGTTTGCAATGGAGATGAATTGCAATAATTTCATCCAGCTAGTTTTAGAAAGTGAATAACTTCAAATCAGAGAATAAAATATAAGCGAGTTCCTCAAAGATAAAACAAAGAATTTTCATTAAAATCAAATACAACTGGGAGGGGGGGAAAAGCCTGGAACTAGCATAAATTACCTTTCGACAAGTTGTTATTGGATCATCAGAATAGAAAGGTGGATAACCAATCAGCATCTCATACATTATAGCACCCAATGAAAACCTGAAGAAAGTTCATCAGAGAAGAAAATAGGACAAATCAAAACAATTTTATAGAAAAGCTCTATATTTTAAACCATAATAGTAAGTTTCTATGCAATCGCAAAGTAATGACGCAAAATTAAATTATGCAGTAATATTAAAAACAGACTGCACAAAATAAACATAATGATAGTCATGTGCACAGATTCACCGTTACAGGCCCTTGAATCTAGATTTCTACCATCAACTATGCTTTCAACCAAAGTAAATATCCAATGTTAAATAAAGAAAAAAATGCTCAAGATAATCCCCTGGATATCAAGGAGTTTTAAAGTGTTCCAATTTTGTCCCAAACGACTGAAAATTGATCTAAATTAGTCCTTAGACCGAATTTCATGGTTAAATTTTCAAATAAATAATAAATTATTTTAGTATTAAATTAATGAGGCATAAATCATATTTGTTTGTAAAAAATTATTTTTCTCCTCTTTGGTTAAAAATATTCTTGTACTATATTAATGGGTAACAAATTATAGTAAAAATGAAAAAATAAAAACCTATAGGAACTTAAATCCCATTTCTCCTTTGCTTCGCCTTGAATCCGATTAAAAACTAAAGCACGCGAGAGGGCTGGAGGGAAAGACAAGGTTATCTGCTGCTGCTTCGATAAAATCCTTTTTTCTTTCACACATTGATGGTCACGTCAATGTCTATTTTAACTTGCTCCAAGTGCAACTTCTCGAGGTCTAACCAATGTGGGTTGAAGTAGGGCTTTCATCGTGGTTTTCGTAGGTCAAAACCAAGGCCGCGATCAAACTGGCGAAAAATACATGATGAAACAACGGGAAATTTGACCTAAAGACTAATTCATGTATATTTTTAATAATATATTAGTATGAGACTAAATTGGAGCATTATAACTTCTGGGACAAAACTGGTCACTTGTTGATAGTCAAGAAACTATTTTAGGCTTTTGCTATTAACTAAATATTTTCATTCATTCTTTTCTCCTCTTAGACTCGAAGGAAATAGCCATTTAGATGTCATNTATATATATATATATATATATACTAATAGGAAAACCGATCAAAGAGATAAGTGAGGGTTCAAAAGAACACACCACGAAGGGAAAAAAAGATAAATAACAAAAAGTGAGGACGGGTTGTATGAATGATGGTGCACGCTCATTGAGGCACAAGCAACGAAGAAAAGTATGCTCATAGGCTAGGAAACTAATGACTGCTACGGATGACAAAAAAAGGTGTAGATGAGGGCAAGCACATCAGCAAGTGGGAGGTGAATGATCAAGTGCGAACAAAGCAGCTGAGTTGGATGTGGCAATAAGCAGTGCACAAGCAAGAAATAGGGCCCATACACAACCAAGCGTGTGGGCAGAGTGACCGAGTAGGAAAGAGTGCAAATGCATGCACAGGCAGGCAAGTACAAACATATGAGTGGGTGTAATGAAAGTGAGGGGAACAATAACTAGCTCCAATCTAATACCATGTAAGAGTAGAAAGAAATTTGATTTATATCATACTGACTTAGAGAAGAATTCATATAGAAAAATTGAGTAAATACAAAGAAGTATAAAATAAAGAAGAAAATATCGAAGGCTGTGGGGATAAAAAAAAATAAAGAGAAACATATCTAGAACTAATTAGCCAATTAATATTTTTCCTATAATTCTATTTCCAATCATGTACTTTCTAAGAACTTTAATACCATCATTAGTAGTTAACACATCTTCAACTAAATTTAAAAAGTGAAGCAACATAAAATAGCATCTACTAGAAACTAAACACAATTTCAAGAATAAAAATCAAGCTTGGTTTGCATCAACAAACCAGTCACACTCCATGCCATATCCCTTCTTTAGTAACACCTCTGGGGCAATGTAATCTGGAGTGCCTACAGTAGAAAAGGCCTGAAGTAAAAAATCAAAAGAATGAAAGTTCAGCTTCATAATCCGCGGGAGAAAAGGACAAGAAATTAACATCATAACAACATGAAAAGAAAAGTAGGACCAATCTGTTGATACCAATTTTCTCCTGTTTATCTGCCAATGCTGTAGCTGTTCTTGGGGGCTTCTCCATCTGCCACCGGTGGCTGTGTCTGGAAAGGCACCGTCAATGTCCATCGATTCCCTGAGGTCTTCATCTCTAATAGGTTCATTTTCATTCAAAGTTGAAAGAGTTCTATAGTCAATTGGCTTGCACAGGCCAAAATCAGAGAGTTTCATGTGCCCATTTTTATCTAACAGAAGATTGTCCGGTTTGATATCTCTGCATGTCATTAGATTGAACAGAGATCAGATAGATAATATATCTGTGTTTGAAGGCTCCAAAATTAATGAAACAAACCTATGAATGTAATTATGTTTATGAATGGACTCTATCGCCAAAACACTCTGGGCGATGTAGAATCTAGCAATATTTTCAGTCAAGGTATCCTCTCTTATAAGCAGAGTCATCATGTCACCTCCAGGAAGATACTCCATGATTAGGTACAGGTAATCAGCATCTTGAAATGAGTAGTACAATTTTACAATACAATGGCTTGCAACTTCAGCAAGTAGATTTCTTTCAGCTCTGACATGTTCAACCTGCAAAATTAACAAAAAGAGACCATGACTTATTAACTGTTATTTCAGCATTCATAAAGAATACCAACTTCTCATGTATCTCACCTGTCCTCTGCTAAGCATTTCAGACTTCTTAAGCTTCTTCATTGCATAAATATTACCTGTGGACTTCTCACGGCAAAGCCTAACCTGTAAGAAATACTACAGTAAGCCTCCAAGAGCTTCATGGATGGCAAAAGTACAATATAAGAAAAGATATAGTATCTTGAACAACTCCATCTTCATCAACTTTGTTCAGGAAATCAAAACCAATGTGTGAAAGCCTCCAAGCATGACCAAAGTTTATTTTGAATATTTCATGACTACAAAAAGGAAATGAAAACAATACAACAGTGGACAAAAATACAGACAATACACAAAAAATGGAATTCCAAACCTCTCCAAACGCTCCTCTTCCTATGATGTTTAATAGATCAAAATCATCAACACATATCTTATGTCTCTTTAGTCGCATGTACTCTGTTTCCTTTCGTTCTAGGTCCTTGATTATTTTCATTTGTTCCTCCTGCGAAACTTGTGAATCCGCTAACTTCCTCTCAAGGACCCATCTTCTGAAATGAGTAAAAGCTAGTCAACAACAAGTAGCATTTGGCTTAAGAAAACACAACGTAGTCAAGTATAATTTCAGCACATGCAGAAAATATTCTGTAAGTTACACATGCATGAAGTTCTTCCTGCAGCTGATTCCATTTTACCCGAATTTGATAAAGTTGTTTTTTTGGATTGTCATACTTTTGAGAAAAGTGTACTTTGGAAGCTAGAGTTTAGATTCAAGTTGACATCTATGAAGCACCCATATAGACGCAGGTACAGGACACCGCGACACATTATAATTCTAGAAAGTAGGACATTACTCGTCACAAACATATTTTTATACTTTACAAATTAGGGTTAACTTTCAAAATACTCCCTATCCATTCATATGTGGCCAATCTAGTCTGAAAACATCACAATTCTCCAATTTAGTCCCTCGATTCTACAAAATGATCCAAAATAATCCATCTTGGACAAGAATGGGACCAATCTGTATAGCTGAGACTAAATTAAGATCAACTTTGTATCATAATTTCTACATAAAGGATTATGTTTGATCAATTATATAGTCAATAAATTAAACTAGAAAAATGCAAAACTAAATCGATCGCACACAAATAGTCAGGTGTCATTATGTGATTTATTCCTTATAAATTATTGATATACTATATATAGTTTCTAATACTATGTACTAAAAATAGTATAGAATGAAGTGCAACATTATAAATAAACTTAATAATGATAAAAGAAACACGGTTAATAAAAAAATAATGCCTTCTCACAATAATATTTATTAATCGTTTTTAGTTGTCAAAAGTTTTGCCAATATTGGTATTGTCTCATCTTCTATGGGACTATTACCAACCATATTAGTGCCCCTATCGAAATTCATTATCCTAGTAAATCATTAAAGAAACTTAAAAATTCATTGAGAACAAAAACATTGAAAAGAAAGAGCACAGCCTATTATTAATATTGATTCAGAACACACTAGATTTGGATCAATTGGTTTTTAGTGAACAAACGGTGACACAAATGTGGAACTTATGCTCAGTATTTTACTTACAAAACTTGCAATCATAAGCAGTGCTCGAATTAAAGGGCAAAGATATATTTTTTTCTTTTCAAATCTATCACAACTCAAAAGTCAAGCAATAAAGCATGTGAAATAAATATTCCATCAATCAGCAATCAAATTCACCAACAGACATAATTCCACTCAATGAATCAAACGTAATAAAATTGTTACAGTAAATGATGGTAGCAAACAAACTTATAATTAATTAAGTTAACCTATAAACATAGCCACAAAACTCAGGATAAGTGCATAAATCGCCACATAAATAAAGATAATAGACATTTTATCACCTTTGACTTTGAAGCAAAGGTGAAGCCAAGAAGATGATTGGCTAGGAAATGAGGGCATGAACCTATTAAAACCAAAAATAGAATAAGTGAAGGAAATATTTTAGCTTATGACTCGGCTTTCGCTTCAGCTATTTCAGGAAAAGAAGACTTGAACAATTGTATTACCTTCGGCTTCAGATTCTCAAGTGGGGTGCAGAGGGGATATACCTTTGACTTCAAAGCAAAGGTGAGGCGCAACTCATAAGCTGTCTTCCACTTTGACTTCCAACTTTGAGGGTAATATGTAGCGCAAATTCGACTTCAAGGGTGAGATGCTATAATGACTCAGAAAAGGTGTAGATGCAGGATTGACTTCAACTTCGACAATGAGATGTAAGAGCAACTTAAGTTACGGTAATGGAGATGTGAGATATGAAGAGAGGGAGACGACATATAGGTAGGAAAACTCCCATAAGTACAAGTCTCAGTTTTTAGTATCAAACTGATCCGTGTCCTACAGTGTTAAAAAGTGTCACTTTGTATATTCTCGCATACGATAAATGTAGGACTTCAATTTCACAATAAAAAATGGTTGACATAATTTTTAGTGTGTCAAGCATATGTTGGTTGTATGTAACTGGCATATGTCTAACATAGACATTGTTGTGTGCAGAGGCTGATTAAGACGCCCCAGCGCTCGGGTAGGGCTGCCCCAGTGCCCTTGCGGCGCCTATTCGCCCATCCAAAAGTTTCAAGGGGAAAACTCGACACCCGCAAGTGCGTCGTTGTGTCGGGGGTCGCTCACGACACCAACTGTCTGAAAATCATGTACCCAGGGGTGGTGCCCTAGCGCTAGTAATAGTTTTTCTACAGTTCAAAAATTAAAAGATTTGAATTTGATGCGAGAAGGATTTTTTTAGTCTGTCGCGTGTGAAGTTCTCTCTTTAGTGTGTACGCGAAGAAGAACTTTATGCAAACGAGCGTTAGGTGCATGTCATTTGCAAATTTCTCTTGTGCCCAACAGAGGAATGAACGTACTTAAGTATTATTTGAGTTCCAACATAGTAGAGACTCGAGTGCTTTGTAATTTGTACATTTTTTCCTCATTTTCATAATGGATTCTTTGGTGTCGTCTGACTTTGTGATTTTTTCCCGTTCCTGGGTTTTTCTATGTTAAATGTTGGTGTGATTTGCGAATTTTTTCTGGAATTACTTAATGTGTGCTTCTGTTCAAGTATTTTGTTCTGAATCTCTTGATTCAATGTTTTACATTTATCTTAATCTCCTTACAAGTGGTATCAAAACTGCATTTTCTAAAAATCTCTAATTCAAGCGGGGGAAATGGCCGACGAAGAAAGGTACAAGGTGAAGTTCAACGATTGAATTTTACTTTTTGAAAAATGCAAATTGAATATTTATTTATAAAAAGAAATAGTATTCGTCACTAGAAGGAATCACCAAGAAGTCTGAATTGAAAACTCTGGAAGAATGGGAAGTTTGATAAGCCTTATTTGTTGCTTTCAACATGATGAATGAGAAAACTACGGTAGATCTCATGGTTGTACTACTAATGATTTATGATAAGCCTTCAATCTCAAATAAAATTTTTATAATGAAGAGATTGTTCAATATGAAGTTGGCGGATGGTAATCCAATGGCTAAGCAATTGAATTACTTCAACATTGTGACTAATCACTTATGTTTTATTAACATCAAGTTCGATGATGAGGTCAGAGCACTGTTACTTCTATCTTTGTTTCCAAACAGTTGAGATGAACTAGTCACAATGGTAACTCTTCAGATAATATGAAGTTAAACTTAGATGACATTGCAGGGTTAGTGTTGAATGAAGAAGTTTGAAATAAGGACAGTGGTAAAACTTCAAATGCTACGTTGAATGTGAAAACAGGTGAAAAAATCTAAATAAGAACGCAGGTAGAGACAGATTCAAGTCCAGGAGAGAAAAGTCCAAGTCAAAGAAAGAAAAAGGCAGAAGTGAATGTTGGAATTGCGGGAAGAACGGACACTTTAAAAAGGACCGGAAAGCTCCGGAGATGGTTGGCGGTGAAGGTTCATATCAAAAGTTATCTACAAATGTCTCCATACAAGAAATCCAAGTTGACTCCCCAGTTTTGAATCTTGGATAGTAGATTCAAAAGCATCTTTTCATGCGTGCCCCAACAAAGACTTGTTTAAAACCAAAGCTCAGAGTGATCTAGGGAAGGTGCATTTGGGAGATAACAACGATTACAGTATTGTTGAGCATGGTGATGCACATATCGGGTTATTTAATGAAACAGTCTGGAAGCTTAACAAAGTTAAATATGTTTCATGTTTAAAGAGAAATTTGATCTTGGTAAGCTAGGTTGCGAGGTCAAGATATGTGACTACCTTCACAGCTACTTCGTGGAACATGACCAGAGGGACAATAGTGATTGCTCGGGGGAACATTTAAGGCACTCTTTACCCAATTAATGAGATGTCTAAATTCATTGATGTAGCTGAAATAAAAATTGATGTAGATCTTTGGCACAACATGCTTGACCATATGATTGGGTGGCCGGCGGGGGCAGGGACAACAGGTAGGTGGCTACAAGGCCGGTGCGGCAGTGGAGAAGATAGTTTGCAGGTGCTAGAAGAGAAGTCAAAGGGGGAAGTGATGCAGGCGTTGGGCGCTCGGTGCAGCGCCCGAATTCAGGCGTAGAAAAAGCGCCCTGATGCAGGGCGATACGAAACCGCTGGGCCAAAGCCCCACAAAAAATTGCAGGACGAAATCCCGCAAAATCGCAGGAAGCGTGACGGGATTGCGAGAAGGATCGCGGGACAACAGAGAAGAATTGTGATCCCATGTGTGAGAACACGAGGGGATCAAAATCCTCGCGATCTAAGGCAGTTTCACGCACCTTCCATAGTTGTCTTCTTTTGGATAAGTCTTTCTTCTGGAGTCTTCTTACCTGCCCACTCCCCTTCCTTCTGTGTAGAAGTAGGAGGTTATAAATAAATGTCTCCTGTGAGTGTGGGAGGCAATTCTACTAGAAGTTGTCTTTTAATCTCTTGTGTGGAGTCTCTTCCCTCTTATTAGGGTTGTAACCAACGACAGTGGTGTTTCGGTTGTATCCTGCTCCGAAGCGATATTGTAAACTTCAAACTCCTTCGTTACTACTCACCCATCCATTTTCCCTACCACTCCACTAGCCACCTACCACCCCCACATTCCTCCACCACTCCACTGATCTTGTCATCTAATCCACCTACAACCAACCACACACAATTAGCTAACTACCCAATGGCCGCTCACCCCGCCGACGCCGCTACCACCTTCGAATCTCCTCCTATAGCTCTAGCTAGGGTTTTGTCTATTTTAATATTTTCCTGTTGTTGAGTCGTGTTGTACCACTATTTTTATATTAATAAAAGTTTACTTTTTGTACATCTCAACTAGTTTCGGTATCAGAAAGGATGGAAACTCGTTGAGGTTGAGCTACAATCAGAGTACCACCCTTACCCTTGAAGTCACCACCTCAAAAGAGTTACAGTTGGAGCACCTTCTCGTCGTCGGATCCAGCACCCGAAGAAGAAGAACGCCTCCAAGTCAGCACTTAGAAATCTGCACTCATCAAAAATTGTCCTAACCTTAGCAAACATTATGTGTAAATAAGGGCGAGTTGGTAGAAATATTAGGCAGGTAGAAGAATAGTCAAAAAATAGAGGAATGATGGGAAAGGAATGAATTTGAAATTAGGATAGAAATTGAAGGTGGTAGAAAAGGTAGGGAATCAAATAGGAAAGAGAGACCCATGGTTATTGTAGCAATTACAGTAATTTGTCTGCGGTACTGTAGCAACTACAGTAATACATCTGTGATATTGTAGTAGCTACAGGAATGTGTCTGCGGTACTATAGCAGCTACAGTACAGTGTCCACAGTAAGCTCCTGCTTCATGATGGTTTAAGAATTGGAAGGCATGGTTGAAAATGACACAAGCTTTAGGTTGAAGTGTCTCGGATAATATAATGATGATAAGTATCGTGATAAGATGTTTAGGAGCTATTGTGCCTAAGAAGAAATCAGACATAAGTTCATAAATTCAAGGACACCAGCACAAAATGGTGCGGCTGGGCGTATGAATAGAACAATCATAGAGTGTGCTAGGAGTATGAGATTGCATGAAGGCTTACCAAAGTAATTTTGAGCAGAAACGGTGAACACTACAGTTTGTCTGATAAATTATCGTACCTAAAGAAGTCTAGAGTCAAAAAGAGGTAAATTCATCTCACATAAAGGTATTTGGTTGTTCATTGTATATTCATATTAATGCATGACCCAAAAGTAATCTCGATCCAAAATCAATCAAGTGCATTTTTATTGAGTATGGCTCAAATAAATTTCAGTACAAATTATGAGATTATCACAATTAAAAATTCATTAGGAGCAGAGATATTACTTTCAATGAAATAGAAATATAGAAGAACAGGAGCAAAACTCAAGATTGTCCATCAGTTACATCTGAAGGCTCCTCCAAATATGATGAGATAAAAGATATTAGTGATGAAGAAGATAAAGAAGTGAGCGGCGCTCGATCTAATGAAGCACAAGAAGTTCATCAGAAGTCAGGAGATCCAGCAAATCACATGACCGATACAGAGGACTTTCTTTGTACTATTCTTTGTTAACTGATAGTGTTGAACTGAGCGCTATGTAGAAACCACTTAAGTCAAAGGCTCAAAGGAGTGAAAGTTTTCCATGAATGACGAGAAGTAGTCAATGAAGTTAAATAAGACATGGGATTCATGAAAACTACCAAATAGCAAAAAGGCACTGCACAACAAGTGAATCTACAACTGAAAGATGAGACAGATGATAGCAAGCGCTTCAAGACAAGGCATGTTATAAAGGGGTTTAAACAACAAAAAAGGAGTAGACTGCTAAGAGATATTTTCTCCAATAGTAAAGATGATAACTATTTAGGGTTTAGGGTCCCTAAATAACTATCAGAATTATATTGAGCATAATAGCCAAGAAAAATATACATCTAAAGCAAATGGATGTGAAAACAATTTTCTTGCATGCTAACTTAGAAGAAGAGTTGTATATGGTACAACCACAGGGATATAAAGTTCCAGGAAAAAGAAGGAATGATCTGCAAACTGAGGAAGAGTTCTTATGTGTTTAAGCGGGTACCAAGACAATGGTACATAATGTTTGATAGGTTTATGTCATACAATAAGTACATGAAGTGTCATGCAAATCATTCTTATTTCATCAAAAAATTTGATAATTATTATATTGTGTTTTTATTGTATGCGGATGACATGTTGATTGTTGGAACACATGAATGAGTCATTATCAGAAGAGTTTAAAACGAAGAATTTATATCCATCAAAGAATATCCTCTATATTATAATCAATAGGGATAGGAATACAGATAATTTGAAGTTGTCTCAGATAGAGTATATTGAGTAAACAGTTTAAACATAAGAGAAAAAATAGTTAGCACCACCTTAGAAGGTTCCTTCAAACTATTTAATTAACTATCACTTAGGTCTAAAGCAAAGCAAGTAAAGATGAAAAGAACTTTGTATGTTTCAATAGTTGGAAGTTTGATGTATGTTATGATATGTATAAGATTGGATATTGCATATGGAGTTGGAATTGTCAGCATACACATGGGTAATCCAGAGAAACACCATTGAAAGATGATGAAGTGGATTCTAAGATACTTGAGAGGAACAATCAATAGAGCACATTGTTTTGAAAGTGTGGAGATTAATCTATAGAGATTTATAAATTCAGATCTAGCAAGGGATATCAATAGTGGAAGTACAAAAGGATATCTCTTCATATTAAGGAACACAGCAATGAGTTGGGTTTCCAGAATGCAGAAGATTGTTGAAATTTCAACCACAAAAGTTGAGTATATTGTTATCACTAAGGCTAACAGTGGTTTGACTGTAAAGCTTTATGACATAATTGTGTAATGAGCAAGAGATTGGAAAACTTCATAGTGACAGTAAAAGTGTTATTCATCTAGCTAAGAAAATTATTTTCATGTCAGGACGAAACACATTCAGTTTAGGTATCATTTCATTCATTCACTGCTAAAAATAGTTTATCTTTGGAAAAGACACACACAACTCAAAATTCCTCATATATGTTAATAAAGGATGTTACAATAGAGAAATTAAAGTTATGTTTGGCTTCAGTTGAAGTTCAAGAAGATTGAGACCGGGGTTGAGTCACACTACAGTTCATTATTATGAAGGGTACATATTGGAGGAGAGAAATTAATTGCAATCAACCTCCAAATAGAAGATTATTGTGGGTGGAGATTGATTGGGGTGCTCCAACTCCCAAAAAATTTAAGCCCGAGGAAACCCTACGCTCGGATACAGGCGCCCCAATGCCAAGAATGACGCCCATCCAAAAGTTCAGGGATGGAAACTCAGCGCCTAGGAGGGCGCAACCACACCGCTCACAACACCGAGCATCAGGAAATCATGCGCCCAGGGGTGGCGCACTGATGGCAGGAGCAATATTTTTGCAGTTCTAGATTTAAAGGCTTTGATTTCGATGCAAGAAGTCTTTTCGTATGTTTCCCGCTTGAAGTTCTCTATCTGTCATGTACGCAAATAAGACCTTTGTGTGAACAAACATTTTGTGAGTAGTTTGTGAATTTATCTTGTTCAAAAAGAGTGTCCCGAAGTAGTTTTGAGTTCCAAGAGAGAAGAGGGACTCGAGTGCATTGTAATCTATAAATTCTCCTCATTTTTATAGCGGATACTTTGGTGTGGTGTGACTCCGTGATTTTTTCCACATTAAATTTTGAAGTGCTTTGCATATTTTTTTTCCGGAATTACTTGTACATATGCTTCTGTTCAAGTATTTTATTCTGAATCTCTCGAATTATTGATCTGCATTTATCTTAACCCCATTACAGGCATAGAAACCATTTGAAAGTATTTGTGCTTCAAAGTTGACAATTTATAGACCTTCACGATCTTTGAACGTTTGCTTTGCTAACTTTGAATAAGGTTAGCCTAATTTTACTTTGGTGGTCCTAATCCAATAGGTATTTATGTTAAGTCTCATGCTAAGCCTTCATATTTCTTTGTTTGACATTCAATTTACTAAAACAAATAATCCCATATCAAAAACTATTGCCAGCCACGGTTTTACAAATCACAAAAAATCTGAAGAAAGATGATGGCAGGTTTGGAAAGGGAAATGCATCAATAGTGACATTATGATTTTAGAGCAATTTTTAAATTCAATATCTCCTTCCTAATTCGATCAAGTATTGATATGGAATTTGAGCCCTCAATTCAAATGTCATAAAGGAGTTCATCAAGGTGATGCATTTTCGCCTTTTTCTTGTCAAGATTGTGACAAATGTCTTGCACAAAATCATGCTGCTTTCAACAGCTAGTTCAATAAATGTTGTCTTAACAAAGACTATTGTTATTAATAGCATTCAATTTGTTGATGAGACTTCTTTTTTGTGAAGCTATTAAGATAAAAGATGTTTATCCAAAATATAACCTTCACCTTTTTGGTAAAGCTTCAAGTCTAAATATTAACTTCACTAAATCTCTCCTAGTTTACCTTGGAGGAATTTCGATTCAAGCTGACTACCTTGTCAATATATGGGGTTTTTTTTGGATCTTATCCATTCATGCGCATTCATATTCCTCATGGCTCCAAATCTTTTCAAAAAATGTTTTTGAAATTTAGTAATTGAAAACAATCAAAACCAACTTTCTAATAAAAAGGATAGATTCCTTCCGAGAACTGGAAGGTTTACTCTTTCTAACTTTGTTATCACTAGCGTCCCACCATATTATCTGCTATACTTTCGGATTGCTACACGGTTTATCAAGAAAATTGATTCCACCAAAAGAAAGGCTTTTGGAAGGATTCCACAAATACAAAGGGGTACACATTACTATATGGAGCAAAATTTGCAGGCTTAAAAAATTTAGAGAATGTGATGTCTTTAACTTAAGATCTTTAATTCCGCTCTTCTTGTCAGATCAGTTTAAAAAATATTAGTATGGCTGAATTTTTCTTTTTCCTCCAATGTTAATAGAGATAAATATTTCAATAAGGCTAAAGATTCCATCACTTACTGATAAAAAAATTGATGAACTATTCCAGCTGCATTAAACAGATTAAGAAAACTATTAGCCCTTTTTCTCTAAATATCGTTTGAGTCAATAACGACAATTCTATTAAATTTAAAAAAACAATCACATTTGGCTATTAATTCATCTATTTTTAAATACCTTTTTTGGATAGCTTGGAATTCTGATTAAGATGGCTTATCTTAGTTTGCACTATATAGTTAGGTGATCCATTGAAATAAGATCATCCCTACAAAATTTCAAAATGATGTTTATCATTTATACTTTCGAATAAACTTAACCAATATGAAATTTCTATGATCTAGTGAATATAGAGATGCCATGTTACTTATACACACTAGAACCGTAT
>JXCR01087795.1:450045-477482 GCA_002079205.1 Phalaenopsis hybrid cultivar | reverse complement strand
TATATATATATATATATATATATATATATATATATATATATATATATATATATATGAGCCCAAAAATTCCTAAATCAATCATTACAAAGCATAATTAAAAACTTTCCCAAAATCATCTGAGATATTAATTATATTGAGCATGTTCAAGAGACAAATAATTTTGATTCATGCTTGCTACAATATTTGAGCTTTGTATCTTCTAAATGTCTAACATTATCATTAACTTATCTAAGGTTAAATATATAATTTCATGCATATATTCTAATGTGTTTTAATGACTAGAACATTATTAAAACAAATATAAAATTTTTTATATTAGATAAATAATAAATATATGAAATTTTATGGTATACTATAAGTCCCCTTATTTAATTATATTCTTATATTATGATCACTAACTATGGACAATAAATAAAAATAATAAACAAAATATACTTAGTAATTATGATATTTTATAACTATAAATTTTTTACTTTAAATATTATACAACTATAATAATATGTATATGTACTTGAATAACTTCAATATTGCATTTATGTAATAAATACAATGATATAAATTTAATTCTAAAATAACAATTTATAAATAAATACCTTATATTTACCATAAAATAAATTAAAATTTTTTCAGAGCCCAATGGTATGTAGTATGCTCTCTCTTATATAAGCTCTCCGGCCACCAGAGAGCGGAGGTTTCGCCCACACTCCATTGCTCCATCTTTTTCTCTGGAATACTCAAAAGCTCAGACACAATGGATGCATCTCCCCCAGAAACCAGTAAACAGCCCGCGGAGTCTGCCGAGGAGGAAGAAGAAGAGGTCCAGCCGGACGCTAAGAAANGCATTCAAATTATACTTGTAAATTTCCAAGATAATTCAATTAGATTTCTTATAATTTTAAATAAAAAATATTAAAAAATATTAAAAGTAAATAAATAAAAATTTCATAAATCAAATTCGAGAACAATAAGATATTGCATAATAAATTCATGAGGTTTTAAAAATATTTATCCTAAAATATACACTTTCTTTGAAAAATCAAAATAAATAAAATTTTATTAATAAAAAATTCCAAAAATCATGAAATATAGAATATTTAAATTTTTAATAAAGGATTTTATACTTTTATAAGGTCTATAATTACTTTCCAATGTGATTTTAGACATCTTTTAAATTTTAAATTTTAGTTAAATACATATATATGCGTCATAAACTTATATATGATATTTGAGTAATAATTAACTTCAAAATAAGAATTATGTAATAATTAATAAATCACATCAAAATATTTATAACTTAATCGAAACCATGCTTGGTTAAATTTGAACATTAAAATAATAAAATCTTCACAACTTCAACATAAAACCTAAATTTAACTAATCAAACAGACTCCACACTCATAAAAAATGGTTTATTGGGTCACTGAACCTATGTTTAAATTAAATTAACTTTGATTGTCATGGTTGTGTTTAGTTTGTTATGATTATGATTTTTGTGATGACCTGCTAAACTTAATATTAGAGCGGTTTATGCATTAGGCTTAATATCAGGACAATTATTTAGTTATTTATGAAACCTATTTTATTTAGGTGGTCATGCTTAGTGAGAGAACCATCAAATCATAAATAAATATAAATTGGTATGCCTGTTTATAGGTGCTAAAAAAACAATGGCTATATAATAATTCATTGAGAAGGGGATTTAATACTATAATGTGGTGCTAGGTCAAAGTAATCTTTTGTGATATATATATTTTTTTGAGGTGTGTGATGCTCATATATTTTCTACATAGACATAGTAAACATATGATTTAATTTCTTCATGATTGAATATATTGTAGAGATAGATGACTGTGTCTATCATTGTTGGTTGGCTATGGTCTTTTGATAGTCTAAAGTGGGATCCACTTAGAGATGGAACAAGAATTAATCTCAACACGATAAAAGACCAAGGATGAACATTAACTCAAATCAAATGTGAGGATGAACCTCAACTCAAATCAAAATCAAAGGATAAACCTCAACAGTCAAATCAAAGCTAAAATATGACTATCAAAACAATAATGAACCACAAATATACCAAAATATGAGTTGAAGGCATCTATAAAGCCTAACCAACCAACGAGTATATCTTAGGTCTAAGTCGGGTTTTATAAGAGATAGATGATCAGTTGCCTCATTTATCTCTTTTTTTTGTGGTGTTCGATGGTTCGTTCTCGTGACAACCGAGAATGAACCTCAACAATCCATTTTGCTCTTATTTTTTTAGGAAATCTTGAAAAGTACATGTGGCTAACTTGTCGTACTAAAATAAATATATCAAATTTATCATTTATTGAGGTTAACTTCTATCATACCATATAACTTATGTGTTCTTATTTCTTAATTAGAAACATGATCAACAAATTACAATTGAATGACAATACATTCATCTCATTCAAACCACAATACTGCAATGCACAATTTCGTCTAAAATTTCATAATAATCAATTTTATTGTCTAAATATGCATTTTATCTAACACATAATCAGTGATAGTTGTCTTCATTTCCTCAAACCAATTTTAGAGTGAAATTTATACTTGTTCACATAAAACATTGGTCAGATATTCAAAACTTGTATTGGTCTCCAAAAAAGGTAACGTAGTTTCAAAATATTCATTGTGTTATCCTGACCATAAATCCAAAAAGTAGATCTTTACATGAGTTTAAATAGTGAATTCAACAATGAAACTAATTGCATATTTAGGAAAACATAAATTTAATTTAAATTAAGTTAGAACTTCTCTTTCAATATTGTTTTCAAGAAAAAGCAAAAAAAATCAAAAATTGTGGTTGTGTTTACCTTCTAATGGCAAGAATGACTTGTTTTGATCAGTTTAGCCCCAACAACCCTATCACAATAATCAAATAAGTTATCTTAAAAAAAAATGGACGTAATAATAACAAAACTTTAAAAATTATCTCCTCTAAAATCTATGCAATACCAATCTAGGGTTTAATTCACTCTCACCTTGGGAAGTTTTACACATTCAACCCTTGTCAAACCACATGTGATCACCTGATTGAGTGATTTCTTTACTCTTTGGTGTTGCATGTCGCCACCTCTTCTTCCTATGTATGCGCTGACTCACACACTAGCCACAATGTTAGTTTCGTAGTAGCCAACTTTCCCTAATTTTTGGGTTATAAACATGTTAAACTTATGTGAGCTCAGTCTTGGCTCGTGTTTGGCTCAATCAAAATTAATTATGTTCAAAATTAGCTCGCACTCAAAATTGCTCTCGAACGTTGTTTTCGTGTTCTGCTCGCTTTATATAGAATATATTTGTGTTCGACACAAAATTTAATAATAGAGAATTAATTTTTTTTAAAATACTCCTAAAAATAGAGAATATGCATTAGTTACTACTTGCACACAATCACATGACAACTTTCAAATTTGGAGTCATTTTTTCTACATTCAAATAACATTGCAAAATGCTTTATTCCCAAAGTGGGACTTAAAATAGGGCGGGGGAGGGGAGGGGGTATATTTTAGGGGAAAAGTTTTACTGGCATTTACATGCATACCAACCAATTTTATGTATTTACGTACTAACGCCATGCAAAAAATATTAAAACACAGGGTGACGGAGAAAACAAGAGGCGAGAATTTTTTACATATCTAAATCACATGACATGACCCAATTCTTATGTATTTACATAACTAACGCTTTAATTTTTGTTTTTTTTTTTTTGCATTTCTACAAACCAAATTTTTTATATAATATCAAAGATACCAAATCTGTGTTCCTATTCGGCTTGTTATAAATCTAACTCAAAAATTTTGTTTGTGTTCAGCTCGTTTGCTTGACGAACAAATCGAACACCAGCTATTTAGAAAACCAAACATGAGTTTAGTTGGTTGTCTCCATCATTATGCTCGCTCCGTCAACCAAGCTAGCTCAACTTCTCCCGCTTGTTCTCGCTCCCTCCGATTCTCTCCATCATCTAGTTCCTGCTCTGTTATCTCTACAACCCAAAGCAGCATGTGCTTTCTCTATGAGTCCANACATACATACTACTCATTTCTTATGTATTTACATATCTAAATCACATGAAATTACCCAATTCTTATGTATTTACATAACTAACACTTTAATTTTTGTTTTTGTTTTTGCATTTATACAAACCAAATTTTTTATATAATATCAAAGACACCAAATCTCTGATCCTATTCAGCTTGTTATAAATCTAACACAAAAATTTTGTTTGTGTTCAACTCATTTGCTTATCGAACGAATCGAACACGAGCTATTTAGAAAACCAAACATGAGTTGTTCACGAATAACAATTTTTTTTTTGACAACACTATTTAGTTGGTTGTCTCCATCATTATGCTCGCTCCGTCAATCAAGCTAGCTCAACATCTCCCGCTTGTTCTCGCTCCCTCCGATTCTCTCTATCTTGCTCTTGCTCTATTATCTCTACAACCCAAAGCAACATGTGCTTTCTCTAGAGCCCCCTTCATATTCTTTGTATCCCTATCATTTGATTTGTGTTTTCAATAAAGTTATACTCAGGAAAGTGTGATTCTACAGCACAAATACAATGATTCTAAGAGCTTTTACATATATATATATATATATATATATATATATATAAGCCCAAAAATTCCTAAATCAATCATTATAAAGCATAAGTAATAACTTTCCCAAAATCATCTGAGCTATTAATTATATTGAGCATGTTCAAGAGAAATAATTTTGATTCATGCTTTGCTAGTAGCATGCATATTAATGTTTTAAATATAATTACTGGTCTATGCTTCAATATTTGAGCTTTGTATCTTCTAAATGTCTAACATTATCATTCTTATCTAAAGTTAAAAATATAATTTCATGCATATGTTCTAATGTGTTTTAGTGACTAGAACATCATGAAAACAAATATAAATTTTTTTATATTAGATAAATAATAAATATATGAAATTTTATGGTATACTATAAGTCCCCTTATTTAATTATATTCTTATATTATGATCACTAAATATGGACAATAAATAAAAATAATAAACAAAATATACTTAGTAATGATGATATGTTATAACTATAAATTTCTTACTTTAAATATTATACAACTATAATAATATGTATATGTACTTGAATAACTTCAATATTGCATTTATGTAATAAATACAATGATATAAATTTAATTCGAAAATAACAATTTATAAATAAATAACTTATATTTACCATAAAATAAATTAAATTTTTTTCGGAGCCCAATGTATGTATGTATGTATGCTCTCTCTTATATAAGCTTTCCGGCCACCAAAGAGCAGAGGTTCTACCTCCGCTTCTTCGCCCACACTCTATTGTTCTATCTCTTTCTCTGGAATCCTCAAAAGCTCAGACACAATGGATGCATCTCCCCCAGGAACCAGTAAACGGTCCGCGGAGTCTGCCGAGGAGGAAGAAGAAGAGCTCCAGCCGGACGCTAAGAAGCAGAAGAGATGCTTCGCGGAGTTCGAGCCCCGAAGGTCTCTCCTATATCTTTTCCGCCTCTCGTTTCATTGCTTTATCGTTTTTGTTCTCTTTTTGTCGCAGCTATCAGCTTACGGTGTTTGAAGTGGCAATGCGGAGGAACACCATCGCAGTTCTAGACACCGGCGCTGGGAAGACTATGATTGCGGTGATGATGATTAAGGAAATTGGGAAGGAACTTAGGATGAAGGAGGACAGGGGGCTCATTGTCTTCCTTGCTCCTACCGTTCATCTTGTCACCCAGGTTTTTGTTCTTTGAGATGTAAAGTGATTTTGACACATTTCTGATGAAATTGGTTGTTTTTTTTATAGGGTTTTAGCGGAATTTGTTCTTGATTTAGTTCTATTTTGATTGCTTTCTGTGGGGTTAGCAATATGAGGTGATCAAAGTTCACACTGATCTTAAAGTTGCTGACTACTATGGTGAGAAGCGGATTGATCAGTGGGATGAGAAGAATTGGGAGAAGGAGACATCAACTTACCAAGTATGTTCGGCTCCTTGTCTGTCATAAGAAGCATTTAGCTGTAACGAATTAAATTTCTTATGTTATTGACTTTGTCTCCAGCGTTTCTTTATCTCTCCAGTGGGCGAGTGAACGTGTTCTTTTATGATGACATGGAATGTTGTTCTATGTTTTAGAGCGCATTTATAAATTTGATTTATTTTTTCATTTTGATGATTTATGAATATCTTTTTTATCTTCTTATCGATTTTTGCTTAGGGGCTGTTTGGTTGGATGCAAATCAAATGCATTCAAGTATTATATTTTGCTTGTTAGACTACATTTCTCATATAGTACAAGGTCTCTCTTCTCTCCCTCTATCTCTCTGTCATGCTCTCTATCTCATCCAATAGACGGGCTTGTGTTGGTTCGTGAAAGATGGGAGTGGGCTTGGGAAAGGTCATTGGTGAATGAAGGGCTTGGGAAAGGTCATTGGTGAATGAAGGGCTTGGGGAGGAAGGTATTGGGAAGAGGAGAGTGGTGTGTGACGTGGAAAGCTTGGGGGTGTTGATGATTGAGAAAAGGATGAGCAAGCAGTTTGTTGGAAAGGGGGAAGTTGGTGTGATGTGGAGGGACTCACGGAAGGTTGAGGGCAACTAGATTGGTTTGGTGTGGTTGAGGACAATCAAGGAGGTAGAGTGGAGGTCGTTGATGAGGATAGGGGTGCTTTCAAGGTCGTAGAAAACACGAGCAGCTTAAGGAGGTGTTGATGATGGACATGATGCCGACGCCGACCATGGAAGGACTTGGAGGAAGATCAGGATTTGAAAATCAATTGATTTGACTAGTTTCCAAATGCAAGGAAAATGTGGTGTTTGGAGTATTTCTAGTACCCCAAAATTTTGGTTTTTATTTGTTTTGAATTAAATTCAAATGTTAAAATACAAGTAAATTTAGCGCAATATACACTCCTATTGATTTATACCAAATAACCCCTACTATGGGGTAAGGGAATTCTAATTTGGATCTTGGTATGCTTTGCATATCACAATTGTAGGGTATGTTGTGAATATTTTTTTATTCATCATATCATTAGATACATGATGCGAAAAAGCAAGGTTTAGAAAATCGGACCGAATTGACCTTTTTGAACGGTTTGACCATGAATTGGTGGCCAGTTTGGTCCAAATCATATAAAAAACCTTTATGGCTGAACCGTTCAAAATCAGTCGAACTTGTGGTTCAACCTGTAATTGAACCATGGATTAGTCCCGTGCGACCAATTTTATGCGATCCTGAGTGGCATAAGGGCGCCATATCGCGACGTAGGAGCGATGCTGCTGCATAGTCTCATGTTGCAGAGCTTTATGGTTTTCAAATTTTGGCCGATGAGATTTTTAACTATTATTAATTAATTTATTTATATTTGTCACTATTACATCATTATTTTATCATATAAATTGTTTATATTTATTATGTCATTCAGTTCAACCCGTGGTTGTACTAACGAGCCTTGAACATTTCATTTTTCTGGTTTGTTGTCGGTTTGGTTTTTGAAACCTTGATAAAAAGTATAATATGATGGAAAAATAGTTATAAAACTTGCAATGCAAATAATTTGACATGATTGCGTCTTGCTTGCATGTTACTTGTTTTTTTTTTTTGGTTGTTGGACAACAAACATTATGAAGATAGTATTTTTCACATTGAAAATGGTATTTTCTTGCATCTTTTATTCATTTTTGTTTTCAGTCCCACCACCAAAAACTATAGGAGAAATGAATATGTGCCATCTTGCATCTTTATGAAAGCGTAGAAAAATAAGCCTACAGGCTTATGAAACTTAAAGCTTCAAATTGAAACAAATTTCATTGAACTTCTTTCACTCTCCGACAAGCCTTAGTTTGGGTGAAGAAGAGTTTTTGTGGATCTTTCATAGGCTTTGATAAGTTTATGATGGTACCAGCGTAAGGGAAGCTTTGGTTGGGCTATGATGGTCTTTTTTGTGCTCCAAAAGGTTACTGTTAAATATAACAAAACAATTATAGTAAACAATAATTCAATGCATATCCATCCAAATAATAAGTTTGAAATGTTTCTTTCAAACAAAATTCAATTTTAAGAAAAGAACTTGGACTTTTAGATTAATCATTGGGAATGTAACCTTTGCAATTTCATTATATATATATATATATATATATTATAATTCATAAATGGCTTTTTCATATCAATTATGTTTTATAGGTAATGGTGATGACGCCTCAGATTTTATTGGACTCATTGAGGAGAGCTTTCTTATCAATGAGTGTGTTGCGATTGCTGATTTTTGATGAGTGCCATCGAGCCACTGGGAACCATCCTTATACTAGGATAATGAAGGCATTATAGAAATTTTTGATCTTCCACCTTTTTATTAGATTTATTTTCTACCATGATCCTGTTATTCCAGAATATATATTTTCTTTTACAGGAATTCTATCACAAGTCTCCAGAAAGGCCAACAATTTTCGGAATGACAGCATCACCTATTATAGGAAAAGGCAAGAGTTAGTTAATCTATCTTAATTTTCAAACTGAATTATTTCTTTTGTTGTGGTCGTTGCGCTTCTCAATTGAGAAAAGTGTCAAAATAATCCCCTAATTTTTTGTCGGGGGCCATTTTAGTCCCATAGTCTATAAAAGTGTCACTTTAGTCTTTCGGTTGGGTGGAGACTATTTTAGCCCTTATTAAAATGGTTTGTGACTAATTTGACATTTTTTTGAACTCGGGGGACTATTTTGGCACCTCACTCCTCAATTTCAAATTTGATATGTAGTTATCATAGAAGTATCTTCCAAACAGGTGTCTCATCAGCTACGGAATGTGAAGATAAGCTTTCTGAACTTGAAAGAATTTTAGATGCAAAGGTAAATTTTATCTTCTTAGTCGCACCTTGATTTTCTTTGCACTGATGCAAACATTCAAATCAATTTTGAAGCCTCTATATGTAAATTTGCGTGTTGGATAATAATTCTCCTATGGTATTTGTGACTCCAGAGTGCATTCTTATATTAGTTAGTGGATGGGAGTTTACATCCTGACTAGAATTAAATCCGCCAAGCTCAAGTTTTTTTGTATTTTACAGATATATGCAGTCGTTGACAGGNGATCAACCTTCTCATCCAAGGAAAGCTTTGCCTTGTTCCCCAAACTTTAGTTGCTATTGGAGCCTCTGTGGCACTTGCTTATCTAGTTTTGGGTGGAATGCCTTTAGTCCATCCTACTCTCCACTCCCGTTACACTTGTCGCGGTGGCATTCCAACCATCACTTCTCTTGTTTAATAATCGACCCAGTTGCACTAAACCTGGTATCAATCATGTCCCTCCACTTACTAGTTTGTGGAAGTGGCCCAGGGAGGACTTTCTATGTACATTAGTCTTTCCTTGGCTGATTTTACCATTAACACTTAGCCTTTATCTCTAGAAATTTTGTGGAAGTCATTATTTTCAAAATTCAAGTCCCTCGATTGTTACAGGTGGTTATGGTGCTCACATTGAGAGGATTCCACCAAGTGGTGGCTCTTACAATTATTCCTTCATAAGATTGATTTGTTTGATGCGTTGCACCGATAGTCCATTGTGGAGTTTTACCTTAACTGCGACCTAAAGTTTACTCAAACTCTGCTTAGCGTCTGATAGGCGGAGTTTAAGTTCTTAAGAGATTATATCTCTCTATTAGGGGTGTCAAATTGGGTTTTTGGGTCGGTTTTGGGTTTGATCCTACCCAAAATGGCTTGGACTTGAATCCGACCGGCCTCCAATCCGCCAACCTAACCCGACCGGTGTAACCTGTTCAACAGAAGGCATAATATTTATTTGGGTCAATTTCATGTCAAATTCGGGACCATTCTGGGTCAATCTATGGTTAATTTCAGGTTAGTGGGTTGATTTAAAGTCAATTTTTTTGTTGATTGGTCAATTTCAAATTTTATGGTTGCGGGTCATCTTGAACCCGACCCAAAAAACTAAATGGGTTTGGATTCCTAACCTTGATCCGATCCGAATCTGAGTTTTTTTATTGAAGTTCGGGTTGAGTTGGTGCTTTGGTTCAAATTTTGACACCCCTACTATTCGTATGTACAGTTTTCTTTNATGGGTTTGGATTCCTAACCTTGATCCGATCCGAATCTGAGTTTTTTTATTGAAGTTCGGGTTGAGTTGGTGTTTTGGTTCAAATTTTGACACCCCTACTATTCGTATGTACAGTTTCCTTAGAAGTTACTAGATTAGATCGCTAGTTGGTAAGTTCGCACTTATTGTGGGTCTTTGTGACTCATCATTCAATAATGCTTTCATCAAGAAGGTGCTTGTTGCCATGACAAACTTTATGAGCGGCAATTAAATTTTGTCTGTGCTAACGATATTACTGCTTGTTGATTTAAATTCATCGATTTGGAAGTTTGGTCCCAATTTACTAATTAGTTGGATCATCCTATTCAGCTTCTCCAAGAGCAACATGATCGAGGTCATAAGCAAGACAAATATTGAGATAAGTTCATGGTGAACAAGGACGCCATCATGATGTAAACCTTCATGACAATTGTGGTAGGTTTTAATGAGCATTGCTTCTACTCTTCAAGCTCAAGGCATCCGCTGCCATGCTTAGATTGTGATATTGATCTTTCTGGCTATTTTGAACAAAGGCCATCTCTATTTGTTGCTCCAGTTAATTCTCAACTCAAGGTTCAATATGGAAAGTTTTATCTCTACCATACAAGTGTGATCATGTGATTTGTGATTATCAAGTGCTAAAGGCCTTCATTGAGAAAATTTTGGAGGGCTACTAAAACAAATACTTTGTGCATTTGACACTAATAATAGGAACAATGATACCTAATCAACAAAGATGCTTGCCCCATTGTGCATATAAATGATTGACTAGGATCAGACAATGTTCGTGTCATTTTCCAAAATCTATTGATTTCTGTGTGTGCTTGACCCTATGCCACTTGATGATAAAACCACATACAATTACTTTTTTGGGGATATATTTATCTACTCCTTTTTGCAGCTTCTTTAACAGATAAATTTTTTGCCAATTGGAATACTTGGCAAGATGTGATAATTTTCTTGGTGGTTTTTAATCATTTTGAGGCAGTCCATATCCTTATAAATCTGATTTGCTCCGCCAATGCCATCTTCTTAGTCAAATTGTGTAGCTTTAACCATATGGCCATCTAGTTGGTTTCTTAGAGGAGTGTTGATTTAGAACTGATAGACTAATCATCATTGGAGGTTTCGTGGAGGACAATAGTTACTTAACACTCGTCATGAAACTTTATGGTACTCTTGGCACCATTAGCCTACAATGCATCTTTAGACTAGCCCTTAACCACTGCCACTTGATAGCCTCTTCCTATCACTCGACGACAAGCTTTTAAATCCTAATGGTGTTGTCGTGATCTAAGGGGACTTGGTAGTGCCACCTTAACTTTGTTCAAGAGAACTTTGATGGCAAGTATCCCGAAGAGCATGAGTTGGCCATCTATATCTTGTTAGTATAGGTGTGCGAGATTCTAGTCGATCACAATGATGGCTCCAAGCAAATGTTCTTTATCAGGATTTTCTATGGAAGTAATTATTTTTCCCATTTTATTCAATTACTTAAAGATTATCTTGATATTTTTTTTTTTGTGGAAGCGCTTTAAGATGCTCAACACAACGTGTTATCAACTTAATTTTTGGCTGAAACAATGCTTGCAAAATTATTTTATTAAGCTCCATACAACAATTCAAAAAGGTTTGGAGAGAGATAAAAAATTGACACAACCTGACAACCCGACTCAAACTCGACTTGAAAAATCTCGGTTAGTGTGGATCCAAATTTTTTTTTCTGGTTGGGTTCAGGGCTCAAAATTTAACACGATTAAATATATGGGTCAAGAACAAGTTGACCTGGAATGGACCCGTTTAAACCAGAAATTGGCGAAGGAAAGTTATTAGGCTTATGCATTTCAATTTTTGAGTTTTTCCCTTACACTTATTTCCCCGAACCTGACTCTTAATTCTTCAAGAGCCACATCTTATTCCCTTTCAAAGCTTTCTATTGCGCTTCAGATTTAGGCTTGAAAGTGCGATAGTGTTGGTTCATCTCCTCTTCGTGCATTCATGTGGTCAGCATCGAGAAGGTTAGAAAGGCAAATCTAGGCGAAGTATGACCTAGTTCTGATTTCCGTCTACCATTCTTCCAATTTACGTCGATCCAGAGCGCCAAGGTCGAAGGCTCAAAGTTTTTGGAATTCCACCGTCTACCAACAAAGATATTTCTCCCATGTAGATCACAATCCTCATCTTTAGCTTTTCTCCTATTTAATTTGTAGTTTTTAAGGTTTCTTCTTTTCACCTTTCTTTTGTTCGAAGCCACAAACCACAAGCCATTAGTTATTTTAACCTTCTCCTTTTCTTATTCGTGTGATTAATCTTATCATTAATTCTCTCAGGGGAAGTTGGGACTGAGGCAAGACAACCATGAGTAATGTCCTATTGTTTTATGGATTGTTTTCAAGGATGGATTATTGATTTGCTTGTTAGCCAGTTTAGTTCATTGTCATGTGTTATCTCAGGCCCTCAATTACTAACAAGCTTCTTGTGTCATGTGATTTTTTTTAATTGTAAACTTTTTTTTTTGTTGAATATTAGGCTTCATTTGTAACTGTTTTTTTTCTAATTTTTTTGAGCAAGTATAATTTTTATTGTAAATTTGTCTTAATTCAAACCGGTTATTTTTGGGTTAAACAGGTCCTATCGAGTTATAGGTCATGTTTCATCCATATAGTTAGCAGGTTAAATAAGTCAGTTTCAAATTAACCGTGTTTGTATCGAGCTGGTTCGTGTTAGGATTTTCAATCCGTATAATGTTCAGGTCGGGTTCAGGTCAAACCAATTTGTGTCGCGTTAGTATCGGGTCCGACCTGAACCTAACCTGCAGACACAAATTGACACCCCTAAGAATTTGATTGTCAGATTCAAGCTTCATCTGAGAAGCCATGTACTTTTAGTCGTTGTTAATTGTTGTGATGGTGAAGCACGTCAACAACAAATGAATAATGTATGTCAACTTAAAGAAGATAAACAATGCCTACTTGAAAGGTTCTTATTTGCTCTCGAGGATTGACAAATTGGTCACTGATTTGTAGAGCTCAGTTTCATATAGGTTTTCTGTAGTTACCACCAAGTCAAGGTGCTTTTGGTTGACGAGGAGAAGACACATTTTGTCACTGATAGGGAGCATTCTGCTACAATGTCATGTAATTTGGATCAAAGAATGCCAATGCTATGCACCAAATGTGATCATAAACATGGTCTGACACTAGAAGGGAAAGAACTTGTAGATTAAATTTGATGATTTGTTGGTGACAATTAAGTTGATGATTGGACATTTTTTTAGCCTCTCCTTGATATTTGTAAAACTAAGTACAACATAAGGCTCAATTAGACGATGTTTGTTTGATGTGAGTTATGACAAGTTCTTGGGGCTTTATGAGAACTCATTGGAACTCTCCTTTCTTGAACAAGTTCGGTAATGCTTGAAGCCTTTTGTCTCCTTAACCAGCTAAGGACATATGGAAGCTCACCAGAAATTTTTTGAGCATAAGCATGCTGATCTCTCATTCAGGTGAATGTAATATCTTCTTTTCAAATTTTGAAGAAATCAATTATAAAATCTTCTCAAATGGAAAGTAGTGTTCATACAATTAAAGCAACCTGTCACCTCTCAGCATGTCTGCTTTTGTGTACATGATGTCCCATTAGCTTAGCCTTGGTGTGCGACGATGGACAAAAGTAGTAGTCAATCTACTATTTGTTTTGTGCTCTCATTGCGTTAGAGAGAAGCTACTTGATAATTGACAAGTTGCTGCTTGCATTACTCATTCTTGCTTGACAACCTTGACTTTATTTCAAAGTCCATCCAATCGGGGTAGTCATTCAATAGGTTATGCAAAAGTTATTGTTGCCTGGCCAAAGACCAAGGGTCTGTTTGGGGCAGCTGCAGCTTATCCAGCTTATGCTAATAAGCAGCTTATCCTGATAATCTGCTGATGAGCGGCTGATCCAGATAAGCNATAGGTTATGCAAAAGTTATTGTTGCCTGGCCAAAGACCAAGGGTCTGTTTGGGGCAGCTGCAGCTTATCCAACTTATGCTAATAAGCAGCTTATCCTGATAATCTGCTGATGAGCGACTGATCCAAATAAGTTGGCTGACTGTTTGGTTTGTGCGTTGAGAAAACAGCTGATTCTGGATAAATGACCATTCTGCCCCTGTTTTGGATAAACTGTTTAGCTGTTTGGTTTGTGCTTTTAGTAAACAACTGATTTGCAAATTTTTTGGAAATAAAATTCCATTTAGACATTATAACATTTAATTTTCAAAAAATTATTTATAATTTTGTGTAACATAAATTATAATAAATAATTTATATTTTACACTAATTATAAAATAAATTAATTTAAATTTAATTAAATAACAGACATCTCTCATATTTTGTCACAAAGTAGTACATTCGAGTGAAAAGTGAAAACCAAAATTATAAGTGGAAATCAATGGATCCNCACTAATTATAAAATAAATTAATTTAAATTTAATTAAATAACAGACATCTCTCATATTTTGTCACAAAGTAGAACATTCGAGTGAAAAGTGAAAACCAAAATTATAAGTGGAAATCAATGGATCGTTGAAGCTAGNATATATATATATATATATATATATATATATATATATATATAAATATATTATAATTCATTTAAATGGCATTTTCATATCAATTATGTTTTATAGGTAATGGTGATGACGCCTCAAATTTTATTGGACTCATTGAGGAGAGCGTTCTTATCAATGAGTGTGGTGCGATTGCTGATTTTTGATGAGTGCCATCGAGCCACTGGGAACCATCCTTATACTAGGATAATGAAGGCATTATAGAAATTTTTGATCTTCCACCTTTTTAGTAGATTTATTTTCTGCCATGATCCTGTTATTCCAGAATATATATTTTCTTTTACAGGAATTCTATCACAAATCTCCAGAAAGGCCAACAATTTTCGGAATGACAGCATCACCTATTATAGGAAAAGGCAAGAGTTAGTTAATCTATCTTAATTTTCAAACTGAATTGTTTCTTTTGTTGTGGTCGTTGCGCTTCTCAATTGAGAAAAGTATCAAAATAATCCCCTAATTTTTTGTCGGGGGCCATTTTAGTCCCATAGTCTATAAAAGTGTCAATTTAATCTTTCGGTTGGATGGAGACTATTTTAGCCCTTATTAAAATAGTCTGTGACTAATTTGACATTTTTTTGAACTCGGGGGACTATTTTGGCCCCTCAGTCCTCAATCTCAAATTTGATATGTAGCTATCATATGCATAAATTATAATTAGATGTATCTTCCAAACAGGTGTCTCATCAGCTACGGAATGTGAAGATAAGCTTTCTGAACTTGAAAGAATTTTAGATGCAAAGGTAAATTTTATCTTCTTAGTCGCACCTTGATTTTCTTTGCACTGATGCAAACATTCAAATCAATTTTGAAGCCTCTATATGTAAATTTGCGTGTTGGATAATAATTCTCCTATGGTATTTGTGACTCCAGGGTGCATTCTTATATTAGTTAGTGGATGGGATGTTACATACTGACTTGAATTAAATCCGCCGAGCTCAAGTTTTTTTGTATTTTACAGATATATGCAGTCGTTGACAGAAGTGAAATGGACTTATATGTTCCTTCCGCGACAGAAGTTAATATATATTATGATTCGGACTTGCTCACTCATCATTGTTTAAAAACGAAGTTGGGACTGTTATTTAATAAGGTCCTAATTGCACCCTCTTTGTATATATGCTACTTTTCTCTTACTTCAGTTTAAGAATATATGTGAATCAATTACTTCTTAGATTATTCCTCCACTGTAACAGTTTGATGCTGCTGTTATCTCTTTGAGTAGCTCCAGATCGCATCATTATAGTGATTCAGAAGACATTGTGAGAAGATCCAGGACGCGGTTGTCCAAGTGGCATGTAAAATTTTGCTACTGCCTTGATGAACTTGGATTGATTTGTGCGAGTGAGGTATTGTTTACTTGTATCCGAAGCATTAAGATATTGGGAAATTTACATAGGTAGCACACAATTCTTATGTATTTACATATCACACATCTAAACTTTCATATTTATACTCATTGTATTTGGCGCTTTAAACCTAGGCATGAAGAGGTATATTTCATATTTAAAAGTAGTAATAGTGCTATTTTTGATGTGATATTAAAGATGAGTGCTATGCGTGTAAATATGAAAATTTAGGTGTTAGATATGTAATTACATAAAAGTTTTGTGCTATGCATGTAAAAGCCACTAAGATATTATCAGCCTTGAAACTAAATGATAACTGAATGTATGATAAGAATGAGAATGTCTGGCTGCCTGATGTACTTCTCAGTATACTAAAACTCTTGAACTCTAAACCTTGAATATCATTTTTAGTTTGTGTATTTGCGAACATTTCAAGTATTCATTCAATATTTTTCATAGCAAGACGAGACAATGAGTTCATTTCTTCCATCTCTGTTTATGTATCATAAGACTAATGATAGGGGTTGGATTTTCAGGATTACACATTTTTCTTTTCAGTTTTGTTTGTGCACATATCTCCAGCTGATTGCAATCATGTATAAATTACTCATAAACCATGTTTTAATGAATATTAGCTACTAACTAGATATGATATAGCAGATATAACTGGTTTCCCCAGAGATTTCATAGCCTTTTTTTAGTAATCATATATCTTGGTGTGCATGCTACTTTAAAAAGGAATATTTGCATGCATACCACTAAATTCCTATGTGTTTACATATTCAACACCTAAACTTCAATTTTTTACGGATATACCACCATACCTATTCATGAAATGTGAATTTCACATTTTAGAAGTTAATACAGTGATATTTTGATGTGATATGAAAGATATGGCTTGCATAAATGTAAAAGGTGAAGTTTAACTGTGGGATATGTAAATATATAAAAATTGGGTGGTATGTATGTAAATGGCCCCTTTAAAAACACATGGAAGCCTACTTAATGGCTTATATTCAGCAATCTTGATAGATTTAAAATTAGTAGCTATGCCGAGGACATAATAGATTTACAATTGGTATTCTTTTCAACAAATCTTTGTGTGCTACTTAAAACGTGTTAGTTATTGATGAATTTCCCTGCATCAGGCTACTACAATATGCTCGGAGAAAATCCGTCTTCCATATTCTGCAGCGTGTAAGGATTTTGCTGCAGAGTGTTCAGAACTATGCAAGTCTTTTGTTGAGGAGTGTAGGAATTCAGTTAACGAATGTTTGCCTCAAGGTATAATCTTATTCTTTACCATTTTCTTTGTCTCTAGATAACTCCATTACCTGGTTTTCCTTCTGGATTGTTTTGTTAATGTAAGTATTTAATTTTTAAAGTGGTTATTTGCTTACAAGTGCTATTCATTTTGTATATTAGGGGGTCTCCCTTCATTTCATATTCAGGTTTACCACGCTTGCTATTAAGTGCAAGTATATTTATTTTTTCTTCGGAAATCTTTATGATTTGCTCAACATTTCTGATGAATAATTGATTTTATATGCCTTTCTGACCTGCTTATGCTTTTAATAATTTCATGCACATCCTTTGATTCTGAATAATTTGCATGATTCCAACTCAAAAGGATAATATTTCCATTCACTGTTCTAGAAGCCAATATTTATCTAGCCAAAAGGAAAATATTTCTGTTCACTCTGAGATACACGTACAAGCATGCAAAAGGCATACGTTATTTTAGATCGACCCATTTGATTGATTGAGGGAATGTACATATAAGTGCATGAATTACTGCCAATTAACTAATGCATGCTGATGAACCAAAATGCTCCTCTCGATAAGGAATCCCTTTATTTTTCTGATAACTTAAATGCTGAACTTTAACATCCTGTTTGTTATTATCTTTTTAATAAAAAAAATTATGATTTTACCTTATTATGCTTTCAGTTTATGAAATTCTTCTAAAAACTGTAACTTGTGGTCCAGAAGCAAAGGATCTGGGCGGTCCAGAAGCCAAGAAATTGGGTTATGTATCTTCCAAATTGTGCAAACTGATGTGTATTTTTCAATCTTTTGAGTAAGCTGATAGATCTTATTTGTTTTTTATTTTATTTATTTTCTTAATACTTGCAAAATCATTTTTTAATTTCTTTTTTTTTTTTAATTTTAATATCAGCACTTCCAGAGAAATTCGCTGCCTTGTTTTTGTCGAAAGAAAAATTACAGCTAAAGTGATAGGTCGCATTTTTGAGAAAATTAATATTTTATCAAATTTAAAAGTTTCTTATTTGACTGGAGGAGGTTCTTCAGTAGATGCACTGACCCAGAAAACTCAGAAGGAGACCTTGGAATTATTTCGTCTTGGAAAGGTGCCTTCTGATGTTAATCCTGTTTTACTTTCAAGTTATGATCTTGTTATATTTTACTAAAGAGTTGAAATATTACTCTGTAGGTGAATATATTGTTCACTACTGATGTAGCTGAAGAGGGGCTTCATATTCCTGAATGTTCATGTGTCATTCGTTTTGACTTGCCAAAAACAGTTCGTAGCTATGTTCAGTCAAAGGGGAGAGCTCGACAGTTTGGCTCCCAATACATTATTATGCTTGAACGGTAGTGATATTTTTTTTATTTCAGCTTTTGTATATTGAGGGTCTTCTATATTATCTTTTTGCATATTGAGGATGTTAATCTCCGGTTTCTGCTTAAGATAAATTCCACATGAAACTAGTTTGTAACTGTTATGAAACTTAGATTTAAAAGTTCGTTGTTAAGGGGAATTGCGATTTAGTTTTGTTCAAAGGCTGGTTGTTTTGGATTTAAGTTTGATTCATTAGAGAAGAACAATTTAGTTTGTTAGGGAGTGTGTTTGAAGGTTGGCCAAACTTGGGCCTCATTCATCAATGGTCAAAGTTATTTTTAGTTCAAAATTTAAGACTATAATCGTGGACTAACTAATAGTATATGCATCGACATATTTTTCAAATTTTCGATATGGGACTCAATCCAATTCTTTCATGCGCCCTACACACACACACTGCAACCCGCATGAGAGCTGTACACATCAACTATAAATCTCTGTGAACTTGGAAAACTTTCAACAAACCAAGCCGAGTGACATACACAATATACAGGGTAATGACTTGCTTTTTGCCAACATCTTGGCTATCATGCGTTGGAACAAAAGAATTTGGTTGGTTAGTATAATCCAACTGATTGATTAGTGTAACATAATTGATTGATCAATCAAATGACCCTAAATTTAGTCTGCAAACTTTATCTAATATCTGTATTGATGATTATAGTCCATGTTAGGTTGAACCCAAAAATTGTGGGCTTGTTAGAATCCTTTGATTGGAGTTGTCCAAACGACCATGTATTTTTTCTAGGTAGGTTCTCAGACCAAGGAACAACTTTGATTCTATCATGACATTGCAATAGACAGTTCTGCCCTCCTTGGCCGATGAAAGATCTGTCAGATAACTACTTTTGTTGTGATGTGCAGACCATGCTCCAAATATTACATTGGTTTTCATAATGAATCGTTGCCATGAATCCATGTCACTCTCCAGAATAACAACATTCTATAAAGTTGGTTGTGCAACGTCTGTCATGTGAAATCGGTCTTTGTTTTACTCCACGTGTCCCACTGTTTCTATTTTCATTAAAGTTGGTTGAGATTGACACATGCCTTCACATTATAGTCATCAAAGATATTCTATCCAATTGGTTTGACACATGTAAATGCTCCACTCTAGATCTTGAACAACATACAAGGAAATGATGCTTTTAGCCTAGATTCTGCAAATTATAATCTGCGACCAATTCTAAACGGGAAATTTTTTCTTTACTATAGGGGAGTTGAACAAGTGCGACTTAGCGGAAAGTAGTATAATCCTTCAAATTTTATAGTAAAGCTTCTCTCCTCCCCCCGTGGATGTTGGTAGATCAATCGAGCCAACATAAAATCAATATGCATCTTTCCTATTTTCATTTTGATTGTCGCTCTTTCTCGAAATTTTTTGTCTTTTATTATGAATTTCTTTGTCTTTTGCTAGGTAGTAAATTGGCTTAACAACTCAACCTTTCTCATTTCTCTCCTTCCCTATTACTGTGAATCAATTGAAAGTTTGCCTTAGAATGTTAGTTGATTTGCTTCAAGATCTTTTGTCTTCCACATCTTTTGATGAATATTATTAGGCTTATCTCTCTTTTATTAGGAAGTAAATGGGCCTAACAATTCAACCCATTCCCATCTCATTCTTCTTTTACATTGTGAGCCAGTTGAAAGTCAACCTTTGCATTTCGGACGATCCACCTAGAGATGTTTTAATTATTCACATCTTTTGGTGCTTTTATTGAACTATGTTGATTAAAGGAAAACATATTGAAATAACATCCACCACGAGCACACAAGTTGCTGCTGTTTCCCTCCTATGCTTCTTGGTACTATTGATGACTAAGGGACCATTTGTCTCCATGCCCCATTTCTTGGAGCTTTCATTCATGATCAACCTTCTCATCCAAGGAAAGCTTTGCCTTGTTCCCCAAACTTTAGTTGCTATTGGAGCCTCTGTGGCTCTTGTTTATCTAGTTTTGGGTGGAATGCCTTTAGTCCATCCCACTCTCCACTCCAGTTACACTTGTCGCAGTGGCATTCCAACCATCACTTCTCTTGTTTATTAATTGACCCAGTTGCACTAAACCTTATACAATCTTGTCCCTGCACTTACTAGTTAGTGGAAGTGGCCCAGGGAGGACTTTCTATGTACATTAGTTTTTCCTTGGCTGATTTTACCATTGACACTTAGCCTTTATCTCTAGAAATTTTGTGGAAGTCATTATTTTCAAAATTCAAGTACCTCGATTGTTACAGGTGGTTATGGTGCTCACATTGAGAGGATTTCACCAAGTGGTGGATCTTTCAATTATTCCTTCATTAGATTGATTTGTTTGATGCGTTGCACCGATAGTACATTGTGGAGTTTTGCCTCAAGTGCGACCTAATGTTTACTCAAACTCTGCTTAGCGTCTGATAGGCGGAGTTTAAGTTCTTAAGGGATTATATCTCTCTATTAGGGGTGTCAAATTGGGTTTTTGGCTCGGTTTTGGGTTTGATCCTACCCAAAATGGCTTGACTTGAATCTGACCGGCCTTCAATCCGCCAACCTAACCCGTCCGGTGTAACCTGTTCAACATAAGACATAATATTTATTTGGGTCAATTTCATGTCAAATTCGGGACCATTCTGGGTCAATTTATGGTTAGTGGGTTGATTTCAAGTCAATTTTTTGTTGACGGGTCAATTTCAAATTAATTTATGGTTGCGGGTCATCCTGAACCCGACCCAAAAAATTAAATGGGTTTGGATTCCTAACCTTGACCCAATCCGTACCTGAGTTTTTTTATTGAAGTTCGGGTTGAGTTGGTCTTTTGGTTCAAATTTTGGCACCCCTACTATCTGTATGTACAGTTTTCTTGGAAGTTACTAGATTAGATCACTAGTTGGTAAGTTCGCACTTACAATGGGTCTTTGTGACTCATCATTCAATAATGTTTTCATCAAGAAGGTGCTTGTTGCCATGACAAACTTTATGAGCGGCAATTAAATTTCGTCTGTGCTAACGATGTTGCTGCTTGTTGATTTAAATTCGTCGATTTGGAAGTTTGGTCCCAATTTACTAATTAGTTGGATCATCCTATTCAGCTTCTCCAAGAGCAACATGATCGAGGTCATAGGCAAGACAAATATTGAGATAAGTTCACGGTGAACAAGGACACCATCATGATGTAAACCTTCATGACAATTGTGGTAGGTTTAATGAGCATTGCTTCTACTCTTCAAGCTCAAGGCATCCGCTGCCATGCTTTGATTGTGATATTGATCTTTTTGGCTATTTTGAACAAAGGCCATCTCTATTTGTTGCTCCAGTTAATTCTTAACTCAAGGTTCAATATGGGAAGTTTTATCTCTACCATACAAGTGTGATCATGTGATTTGTGATTATCAAGTGCTAAAGGCCTTCACTGAGAAGATTTTGGAGGGCTACTAAAACAAATACTCTGTGCATTTGACACTAATAATAGGAACAATGATACCTAATCAGCAAAGATGCTTGCCCCATTGTGCATATAAATGATTGACTAGGATCAGGCAATATTCGTGTCATTTTCCAAAATCCATTGATTTCTATGTGTGCTTGACCGTATGCCACTTGATGATACAACCACATACAATTACCTTTTTGGAGGTATATTTATCTACTCCTTTTTTCAGTTTCTTTAAAAGATAAATTTTTTGCCAATTGGAATACCTGGCAAGATGTGATAATTTTCTAGGTGATTTTTAATCATTTTGAGGTTGTCCATATCCTTATCAATCTGAGTTGCTCCACCAATGCCATCTTCTTAGTCAAATTGTGTAGCTTTAACCATATGGCCATCTAGTTGGTTTCATAGAGGAGTGTTGCTTTAGAAGCAATAGGCTAATCATCATTGGAGGTTTCGTGGAGGACTATAGTTACTTAACACTTGTCATGAAACTTTATGGTACTCTAGGCACCATTAGCCTACAATGCATCTTTTGATTGGCCCTTTAACCAGTTCCACTTGATAGTCTCTTCCTATCACTCGACAAACAAGCTTTTAAATCCTAACGGTGTTGTTGTGATCTAAGGGGACTTGGTAGTGTTACCTTAACTTTGTTCAAGAGAACTTTGATGGCAAGTATCTCGAAGAGCATGAGTTGGCCATCTATATCTTATTAGTATAGGTGTGCGAGATTCTAGTCAATCACAATGATGGCTCCAAGCAAATGTTCTTTATCAGGATTTCCTATGGAATTAATTATTTTTCCCAATTTATTCAATTACTTAAAGATTATCTTGATATTTTTTTTTTTGTGGAAGCTCTTTAAGATACTCAACACAGCGTGTCATCAACTTCATTTTTGGCTGAAACAATGCTTGCAAAATTATTTTATTAAGATCCATACAACAATTCAAAAATGTTTGGAGAGAGATAAAAAATTGACACAACCTGACAACCCGACTCAAACTCGACTTGAAAAATCTCGGTTATGGTGGATCCATATTTTTTTTTTCTGGTTGGGTTCGGTTCTCAAAATTCAACACAATTAAATATATTGGTCAAGAACAGGTTGACCTGAAATGGACCAAGCTTAAACAAGAAATTGGCGAAGGAAAATTATTAGGCTTATGCATTTCAATTTTTGAGTTTTTCCCTTACACTTATTTCCCCGAACCAGGCTCTTAATTCTTGAAGAGTCACATCTTATTCCCTTTCAAAGCTTTCTACTACGTTTCAGATTTAGGGCTTGAAAGTGCGATAGTGCTGGCTCATCTCCTCTTCGTGCATTCATGTGGTCGGCATCGACAAGGTTAGAAAGGCAAATCTAGGCGAAGTATGACCTAGTCCTGATTTCCGTCTACCATTCTTCCAATTTACGTCGATCCAGAGCGTCAAGGTCGAAGGCTCAAAGTTTTTGGATTTCCACCGTCTACCAACAAAGATATTTCTCCCATGTAGATCACAATCCTCATCTTTAGCTTTTCTCCTATTTAATTTGTAGTTTTTAAGGTTTCTTCTTTTCACCTTTCTTTTGTTCGAAGCCACAAACCGCAAGCCATTAGTTATTTTAACCTTCTCCTTTTCTTATTCGTGTGATTAATCTTATCATTGATTCTCTCAGGGGAAGTTGGGACTGAGGCAAGACAACCATGAGTAATGTCCTATTGTTTTATGAATTGTTTTTAAGGATGGATTATTGATTTGCTTGTTAGCCAGTTTAGTTCATTGTCGTGTGCTATCTCAGGCCCTCATTTACTAACAAGCTTCATGTTTCATGTGATTTTTTTTATTGTAATTTTTTTTTGTTGAATATTAGGCTTCATTTGTAACCGGTTTTTTTCTTAATTTTTTTGAGCAAGTATAGTTTTTATTGTAAATTTGTCTTAACGTAAACCGATTATTTTTGGGTTAAACAGGTCCTATCGAGTTATAGGTCATGTTTCATCCATATAGTTAGCAGGTTAAATAGGTCAGTTTCAAATTAACCATGTTTGTATCGAGCTGGTTCGTGTTAGGATTTTCAATCCGTATAATGTTCAGGTCGGGTTCAGGTCAAACCAATTGGTGTCGCGTTAGTATCGCGTCCGACCTGAACCAAACTTGCAGACACGAATTGACACCCCTAAGAATTAGATTGTCAGATGCAAGCTTCATCTGAGAAGCCATGTACTTTTACTCGGTGTTAATTGCTGTGATGGTGAAGCACGTCAACAACAAATGAATAATGTATGTCAACTTAAAGAAGATAAACAATGCCTACTTGAAAGGTTCTTATTTGTTCTCGAGGATTGACAAATTGGTCATTGATTTGTAGAGCTCAATTTCATTTAGGTTTTATGTAGTTACCACCAAGTCAAGGTGCTTTTGGTTGACGAGGAGAAGACACATTTTGTCACTGATAGGGAGCATTATGCTACAATGTCATGTAATTTGGATCAAAGAATGCCAATGCTATGTACCAAATGTGATCATAAACATGGTCTGACACTAGAAGGGAAAGAACTTGTAGATTAAATTTGATAATTTGTTGGTGACAATTAAGTTGATGATTGGACATTTTTTTAGCTTTTCCTAGATATTTGTAAAACTAAGTACAACATAAGGGTCAATTAGATGATGTTTGTTTGATGTGTGTAATGTTCAGGTCAGGTCAAACCAATTTGTGTCGCGTTAGTATCGCGTCCTACCTGAACCCAACCTGCAGACACGAATTGACACCCCTAAGAATTAGATTGTCAAATGCGAGCTTCATCTGAGAAGCCATGTACTTTTAGTCGGTGTTAATTGTTGTGATGGTGAAGCACGTCAACAACAAATGAATAATGTATGTCAACTTGAAGATAAACAATGCCTACTTGAAAGGTTCCTATTTGTTCTCGAGGATTGACAAATTGGTCACTGATTTGTAGAGCTCAATTTCATATAGGTTTTCTGTAGTTACCACCAAGTCAAGTTGCTTTTGGTTGACGAGGAGAAGACACATTTTGTCACTGATAGGGAGCATTATGCTACAATGTCATGTAATTTGGATCAAAGAATGCCAATGTTATGTACCAAATGTGATCATAAACATGGTCTGACACTAGAAGGGAAAGAACTTGTAGATTAAATTTGATAATTTGTTGGTGACAATTAAGTTGATGATTGGACATTTTTTTAGCTTTTCCTAGATATTTGTAAAACTAAGTACAACATAAGGGTCAATTAGATGATGTTTGTTTGATGTGTGTAATGTTCAGGTCAGGTCAAACCAATTTGTGTCGCGTTAGTATCGCGTCCTACCTGAACCCAACCTGCAGACACGAATTGACACCCCTAAGAATTAGATTGTCAAATGCGAGCTTCATCTGAGAAGCCATGTACTTTTAGTCGGTGTTAATTGTTGTGATGGTGAAGCACGTCAACAACAAATGAATAATGTATGTCAACTTGAAGATAAACAATGCCTACTTGAAAGGTTCCTATTTGTTCTCGAGGATTGACAAATTGGTCACTGATTTGTAGAGCTCAATTTCATATAGGTTTTCTGTAGTTACCACCAAGTCAAGTTGCTTTTGGTTGACGAGGAGAAGACACATTTTGTCACTGATAGGGAGCATTATGCTACAATGTCATGTAATTTGGATCAAAGAATGCCAATGTTATGTACCAAATGTGATCATAAACATGGTCTGACACTAGAAGGGAAAGAACTTGTAGATTAAATTTGATGATTTGTTGGTGACAATTAAGTTGATGATTGGACATTTTTTAAGTCTTTCCTAGATATTTGTAAAACTAAGTACAACATAAGGCTCAATTAGACGATGTTTGTTTGATGTGACTTATGACAAGTTCTTGGGGCTTTATGAGAAGTCATTGGAACTCTCCTTTCTTGAACAAGTTTTCGGTAATGTTGAAGCCTTTTGTCTCCTTAACCAGCTAAGGACATATGGAAGCTCACTAGAAATTTTTTGAGCATAAGCATGCTGATCTCTCATTCAGGTGAATGTAATATCTTCTTTTCAAATTTTGAAGAAATCAATTATAAAATCTTCTCAAATGGAAAGTAGTGGTCATACAATTAAAGCAACCTGTCACCTCTCAGCATGTCTACTTTTGTGTACATGATGTCCCATTAGCTTAGCCTTGTTGTGCGACGATGGACAAAAGTAGTTGTCAATCTACTATTTGTTTTGCGCTCTCATTGCGTTAGAGAGAAGCTACTTGATAATGGACAAGTTGCTGCTTGCATTACTCATTCTTGCTTGAAAACTTTGACTTTATTTCAAAGTTCATCCAATCCGGGTAGTCATTCAATAGGTTATGCAAAAGCTATTGTCGCCTGGCCAAAGACCAAGGGTCTGTTTGGGGCAGCTGCAACTTATCCAGCTTATGCTGATAAACAACTTATTCTGATAATCTGCTGATGAACAGCTGATCCAGATAAGCTGGTTCGCTATTTGGTTTGTGCGTTGAAAAAACAGCTGATTCTGGATAAATGACCATTCTGCCCCTGTTTTGGATAAACTGTTTAGCTGTTTGGTTTGTGCTTTTGAAAAACAGCTGATTTGCATATTTTTGAAAATAAAATTCCATTCAGACATTATAACATTTAATTTTCAAAAAATTATTTTTAAATTCTGTGTAACATAAATTCTAATAAATAATTTACCTTTTACACTAATTATAAAATAAATTAATTCAAATTTAATTAAATAACAGACATCTCTCATATTTTGTCACAAAGCAGTACATTCAAGTGTAAAGTGGAAACCAAAATTATAAAGTGTAAATCAGTGGATCTTTGAAGCTAGAAGAGGATCCATTAAAAAATTTCCCTTCATGCATAAAAAACTTAAGAACTTCATTAGCACCTGTTAGCAACACTGCATTTCAAGCAGAGTATTTAAGCTAACATAGTATACTCGGCATTATTAGCATTGTCATTTCAAGCACCTGTTACCTTTTAAATCACTTCTATGTAATCCCAAAAATAAAGCAAAAACAGGCATTGATATGATGACAGTTATTCCACTTCCTTCAAGATGAAGATCTTCCTTCACTCAATGTGATGCATTGCAACTCATTGTTATTTCAAAGGCAGTTTAGCGTTGCACCTCATTAATAAACCAAAAGCTTAGGCCAGCAACAGACCCATCAAAAATCAGAGAACATTCATCTTACATCCAAACCCCAACATAATAGATAACATAATTAAGCCACCGCCAAATGATACCAGCAAATAGACAGAAAAACAACCCAATAAAGAGAAAATGAATAACAGAAAAAG
>JXCR01087795.1:416360-435337 GCA_002079205.1 Phalaenopsis hybrid cultivar | reverse complement strand
TAGTTATGGATGGTCTTACTGGACATCTACAGGAGGATGTACCTTGGTGTATGCTTTTTGCTGATGATATCCTTCCCGTGGATAAAATGAGAGAAAAAGTCCAAGAAAACCTTTAATTATAGAGGCCTACATTGGAGTCTAAAGGCCTTCATTTAAGTAGAACTAAAACTGAATACATGGAATGTAATTTTAGTAGTAATAGCTATAGTGACAGAAGTGTGATTTTGGGTGATCAAATTATTAAAATGTGTGAACGATTTAGATATTTTGGGTCCGTTGTTCAGAGCGATTGTGATATAGATGAAAAAGTTGTGAATGATTTAGATATCTTGGGTATGTTGTTCAAAGCGATGGTGATATAGATGGGAGATGTTAATAGTAAAATTCAAGTTGGTTGGTTGAAGTGGAGGAATGCTTCGGGCCTTTTGTGTGATACAGTAGAGAATTCAAGTTGGTTGGTTGAAGTGGAGGAATACTTCGGGCCTTTTGTGTGATAGAAAAGTATCGCTCAGACTGAAAGTAAAATTTTATAAGACGGTGGTGAGACCTGTAATGCTATATGGCGCTGAATGTTGGCCAAGGAAAATTTTATAAGACGGCGGTGAGACCTGCAATGCTCTATGGCGCTGAATGTTGGCCTTCAAAGAGAAGCATAATAATAAGTTAAGTGTTGCCGAGATGAGAATAATTAGGTGGATGAGTGGAAAATTTTATAAGACGGTGGTGAGACCCTGTAATGCTCTATGGCGCTGAATGTTGGCCTTTAAAAACGTTTATAAGACAGTGGTGAGACCTGCAATGCTCTATGGCGCTGAATGTTGGCCTTTAAAAGAGAAACATAATATGGTGGTAAGACCTGCAATGCTCTATGGCGCTGAATGTTGGCCTTTAAAAGAGAAGCATAATAATAAAGATTAAGTGTTGCCGAGATGAGAATGATTAGGTGGATGAGTGGCTTTACACTTAGAGACAAAATGAGAAATGAATATATCTAAGTGTTGCCGAGATGAGAATGATTAGGTGGATGAGTGGCTTTACACTTAGAGACAAAATGCTAGTGTTGCCGAGATGAGAATGATTAGGTGGATGAGTGGATTTACACTTAGAGACAAAATGCGACAAGATGAGAATGATTAGGTGGATGAGTGGCTTTACACTTAGAGACAAAATGCGGAATGAATATATTCGTGTCAGGATTAGGTGGATGAGTGGCTTTACACTTAGAGACAAAATGTGAAATGAATATATTCATGATAAGGTTGGTGTAGCTCCTGTGACAGACAAAATTAGAGAAAGTCGTCTTAGATGGTTTGGTCACATTAAACGTCGACCATTTGATGATCCGATTAGGAGAGTAGATGTTTTAGATTCGACTTGTGTTAAGAAAGGCAGAGGTAGACCTAGGAAAACTTGACTTATTGTATTAAAAATGACCTTAATTTACTAGAACTGAATGAAAATATGACACTAAATAGGGCACAATGGAGAAAAAGGATTCATGTAGCCGACCTCACGTAGTGGGATTAAGGCTTTGTTGTTGTTGTTGTTGACTCTTGGATTATTTTTTGGGTCAGTGTTGGCTGGAAGGCTATGCTTCCATGATCATCAACATAATACCTCCCATTTTACCTTTGAAAGTACGATATTAAAAAAAAAAAAAGGGAAATTTACATACATAGGACCAATCTAGTTGATATTTACATTTATAACACCTTGGTGCTATAAACCTAATGCGTAAAATGGTGTGTTTGACTTTTAACAAGTTAGTAAAAGTGGTCTTTTTGATGTGATATTAAAGCTCAAATGCTATGAATGTAAATATTAACGTTTAGGTTTTAGATATGTAAATACACAATAATTGTGTGATATGTATGTGTGTAAATGCCCCCCAAAAAATGGATCAAATGTTTCTCCATTACCAGAAGTTAATTTTTATTCTTTCTTGCATTTAAAAGTCTGCAATCTAAATAATTGTTTTTCCTAGTATCTCCTTGCTCATTCTTTTTGTTTTTGCACAGCTGGATCGGCTACAAAAAAGAGAAAATTTAGCGGNTGGAGAGTTAACGGACTTGAGATCCGCTTTGGTCAACAATGACAACTTCGCTCAAGTCGCGGTGAAGCATAAATTTCAAGTTCATCTTCTTCATGGTTCTGGATTACTTTTAGAACAAATCACAGAATATGTGAAGCTTTATGATGAAGCGAGAAGGGATGAGCAAACATCTTCTCAAAATAATTTGCTCAAGGCTCCCAAGGTAAGTGCTTCAGACATCTTTTGCGGTTCTGTTTTCTTTTGGATGTGCTTGTAATAAATTTTGTTGTGATGCAGGTCCTTGGGGACATCGTTGAGAGTATTGCTGGTGCCATCCTGATTGATTCCATGCTTGATTTGGATAAAGTATGGGGGATTTTTGAACCTCTACTTTCGCCGATCGTAACCCCGGAGAGTCTCGAGTTGCCTCCGTTTCGAGAATTATTGGAATTATGTAGTTGTTCCGGCTATTTCTTAAATGTTTCATGCATCGATGAAGAAGATATGGTGCTTGCTGTGCTTGATGTACAACTGAAGGATGTTTTGTTGGTCAGACGAGCGCGCGATAAGAATAGAAAAGCTGCCAAGGGAAAAGCAGCGCTTCTGTTACTGAAAGACATGGAGGTTTATCTTCTTAGCATAGTTTTTAGTGTTGACTAAATTGTTAAAATAGTCCTCTGACAGTTTCTATGAGGTAATTTTAGTCCCAAGAGTTTGCAAGAGTGTCAAATTAGCCTCCATGCTTAAATTTGAGCTCATATTATAAAAGTTTTATACTCTGGGACTAAATGATCACTTGCANTAGTTTGTAATGCCACTCTTCATAAATTTGCCGTGCAACGGAATTTGCAGGTGTGTTCCATCTCCTATGATCCAATCAAACAAAGGGCATTTACGTACACGTCACCCAATTCCTATGCATTTGCATATCTAATGCCAAAACTTTATTTTTTACATTTCTGCCAGCCAAATCTTTCATATCACATTAATAAACACAACCATTTTTACTTTTAAAAAGTGAAATACACCTTTGCATGCATAACTAAAGGTGGTATGCATGTAAAAGTTGAAGATTTGGTGTTAAATATGTAAATGAATACCAATTGAGTGGCATGGCATGAATGTAAATATTCCAACAAACAAATGATTTATGAAGTTTTTATTGTATGCTCTATTTACATAAATAGTGAGGGAGTGAATTATTTTGATCTTACATTTAAATGTCATTGTATCATCAAAACTAAATGAAACAATATATTTTATGTCAGTGAGTTGGAAGAATCAGATACACGCCACTTAATTCCTATGTATTTACTTATCTAACACGTAAACTTCAATTTTTATGTATATGGCATCATATCTATTCATTGAAAGGTGTCTTTCATTTTTTTTTAAAGTTAAAATAGTGATCTTTTTTGTGTGATATGAAAGATTTGTGTGTTATAAGTATAAAAAGTAAAATTTTGGTGTTATATACATAAATACATAAGAATTGGGTGGTTGTATGTAAATGCCCACCTATTTATAGTTCTTGGTAGTTACCGTTGCAGCATTATTTTCTACTTGGGAGTCCTTTTCTGGTAATTTTTTGAGCTTTTGAAGAGACTTTTTTTGTCTTGCTCACAGAGTTACATACGTGACGCCCCATTTGATCCACGCCGCTGGGTGGTTCCCGGTCAAATCTCTCTTCATCCTGTTCCATGTAAATGTGGAGTTGATACACTGGATGTGCCATTGGATGGGCAACATGTATCCGAGGATAAGTCTATCGTGATCGGGAAGGCTTGCGATAGAGGGCATAGGTGGATATGCTCCAAAACCATATCCGATTGCGCCGAAGCGCTTATTGGAGCATACTATGTCGGAGGTGGACTGAGTGCAGCCCTCTGCGTAATGAAATGGTTAGGCGCTGGAATTACTCTGGAGCTCGAAATGGTGGAAGACACAATAAGATCTCTCTCTCTAAAAAGCCAGTTAACCAAACTCGATGAGATCGAAATACTAGAAAAGAAGGTTGGGTATGAATTCAAAACCAAACACCTTTTACTCGAGGCCATAACTCATGCTTCCCATCTCGAGTTAGGAGGCATCTTCTGCTACCAGCGGCTCGAGTTTCTTGGAGACTCCGTGTTGGACATCCTTATTACGTGGCATCTCTTTCAGCAACATAAAAATGTCGATCCTGGAGAGTTAACGGACTTGAGATCCGCTTTGGTCAACAATGACAACTTCGCTCAAGTCGCGGTGAAGCATAAGTTTCAAGTTCATCTTCTTCATGGTTCTGGATTACTTTTAGAACAAATCACAGAATATGTAAAGCTTTATGATGAAGCGAGAAAGGATGAGCAAACATCTTCTCAAAATAATTTGCTCAAGGCTCCCAAGGTAAGTGCTTCAGACATCTTTTGCGGTTCTGTTTTCTTTTGGATGTGCTTGTAATAAATTTTGTTGTGAAGCAGGTCCTTGGGGACATCGTTGAGAGTATTGCTGGTGCCATCCTGATTGATTCCAAGCTTGATTTGGATAAAGTATGGGGGATTTTTGAACCTCTACTTTCGCCGATCGTAACGCCGGAGAGTCTCGAATTGCCTCCGTTTCGAGAATTATTGGAATTATGTAGTTGTTCCGGCTATTTCTTAAATGTTTCGTGCATCGATGAAGAAGATATGGTGCTTGCTGTGCTCGATGTACAACTGAAGGACGTTTTGTTGGTCAGACGAGCACGCGATAAGAATAGAAAAGCTGCCAAGGGAAAAGCAGCGCTTCTGTTACTGAAAGACATGGAGGTTTATCTTCTTAGCATAGTTTTTAATGTTGACTAAATTGTTAAAATAGTCCCCTGACAGTTTCTATGAGGTAATTTTAGTCCCAAGAGTTTGTAAGAGTGTCAAATTAGCCCCTATGCTTAAATTTGAGCTCATATTATAAAAGTTTTATACTCTGGGACTAAATGATCACTTGCTAAAAGTCAGCAGACTATTTTGATACTTTTCTCTTTAGCATTTAACATGCTAAATTAATAAAAGGTTGGGCAAAATAATCACAATTCATTACTTATGCCCCATGTGGAATCACTTTTGTTTTTGGTTTTCAATTTTTTATTTTTATTTTATTTTGTTTATCTTATGATTTGAATTAAAACATATTTGGTTGTGGTAATTATTAAAAAAAAGAACTAAAATCATCTTTAAGGTGTTTAAAAAAATAAAAAATAAAAACATATGAAAATTATATTAACTAAACTTGTCTTCAAAATTAAAAGTAAAAACAAAAACAAAAACAGAAAATAAAAATAATGTCAAAACTGTTGATAGTTTTGATCCTCTTTATGGTCATATTGTCATAAAGCTCTGGTCTTAGACCTTTGCTCATTGTATTGTGGGATAATGCTATGTTACAGGAACGAGGATTCTCGCATTCCCGACATGGTTCCAAGGGTGGTCAAGATGGAGGACAAGTTCTCCATGTGAAGCAGTCTGTTACGAATTTGGACTTCCATGCGCCAGTAGAAGATTGTGAGTTAACTCAGCCGACGAAGCTAACGGAGGATGTGGGTGTTGCTCCACTGCTGAATGATAATGGGCGTAGTCTACCAGGTAAGTTGCTTCATATGTAAAACTTATTTTACTACTTTATCCACATATGCTGTTTTGATTCATTATTTAGATGTAATAGTGATCAAGTGGTTTTCATTAATTCTTACTGTTTTATGTCTGGTACCGAGCTATGTCGAGCTGCCTTGAAACTTATCTTTCTTCTCTAGCCATCAATGTCTTCTCCGGTGAGCCCCCATGATAATTTGACTTTTGGCTCAAGTTCGTGAGCTGGCTGTCATGACCGCGAGCCGATCTCGAGCTTACATTTTGACAGACGAGTCGAGCTAAGTTAGTCATGCCTTGAGCTCGGCACGACTCGATTATTCCCCTATCATGATTTATGTTTATAATGTGCAAAATTCTTTCAAATTTCCATAAAAATATCTATTTTTCTCCACTTCTAGCACGATTGTCTTCACACCATCTTCATCACATGATTTTCATAATCTGACCTCCATTAAAAGAGCTTTTAAAACTTGTTAGCAGTGGATCTACCAGTCAAACTTACGAAGGGTGGACCCCGCGCCGCAATTTATAACCTTTGCAAGCGTTTTCATTGGCCAATGCCTAGCTTCGACTCCAAACTCGGTAGATCAAGGTCGTGTAACATATCCGGCTTCCCCCTTCCCTCTCTTCATCTTTCACTTTCTCTCTCTAAAACATTTTATATGATTGATTTGTTGGCCACCTTGCAGTAGTGATGATGGGAAGAAAGGGGCCTTTAGCTTCATTTCGAGTATCACAATGCATTTTCCTGATTCAAGCTTCATCAAGCTGACAGGAGAGAGCAGATCAGATAAGAAGAGTTCGCTGGATTCAGCTGCGCTACTTATGCTCTATGAGCTGGAAAGGCTTGGGCGATGTAAAATACAGGAAGTATGAAGGGTAGATTGGGAATTTTAGAAGGAAGAAAAAAATAATAAAAATGAAAGATTGGGAATTAGATGCAGTGAAATCCATTGTTTTATTTCTGGTCATTTTTATTGTGACTTTTTGCAAGCATTGATTGATAGGGTAGTAATGTAAACTGATTTTCCATTTTCAAGAAATGAAAGTCATTAATAGCCTTCTCTTTTCTTCTCTTCTCCTTTGAGTTGGTCGTTTACATGCATACCACCCAATTCTTATGTATTTACATATATAACACTTGCATTTATTTTTAAAATTTATGCCACCCAAATCTTTCATCACAAAATATACCACTTTTATGTTTTAGAAAGTGAAAAAAGTAGCATATGTATAAATATAGAAATTTTAAGTGGTACATATGTAAATACATGGGAATAGGAATTAAATGCTATGTATGTAAATCTTCCTATTTACTAATAAGCCCTTTTGACTATTGTTGATAATGCAGCTATTGCATTTATGGGTTTATTTGCGTTGACTATTCCTTTTTAGAAATGATTGAAATATATATATATTTTTAAAAAATATTATAGGTATATAAATATTTTAATTGTCATAAAATTCAAATGTTTTTGCCATAATTTTTAAACACAAGACATACAGTATTTATATATTAATTTAATATTTCACTTTTAAAAGAATTCAAATATTTAAATATAATATCAATAATTAAAAAAGCAAACAGTTTCTGAGATTTCCCCTGGCAGTGAATGTCAATGAAAGCGCCATTATTAGCACACAAATGTTGGGCAGAAACTAAGCTGCCATTGGAAGATACAGCTGCAGCATATTTTATTGGGACATTTACATACAAACCACCCCCAATTCTTAATACATTTAAGTTTAGGGGTTAGATATGTAAAAACACATGAGAACTGAGTGGGTATGTATGTAAATCTTCTTATTTTATTTTCCTCAGAATCTGAAAGCTCACTTCTTCTTAAAAAGGAAACTAGCAACCATCCATTCATCTCCATTGTTGTATGCAAAAAGCTCAGCTACAGAAATGAAGAAAGTTCTCCAATAAGCACTCCATTTCCTGGCTGAATCTTTTCCATAGGTGGCCTCCATTATGGGTCTTATAGCATCTGCTTCCTTATCCATTCTCCTCAGCCATTCTTCACTGCACGAAAGTCCCAATTTTAAAATTCTGATATAAACCCCAAACTTTTGTTTTATTTTATTTTCCTTGATGAAAAATGCATAAATATACAATCTGTGGGTGAGATTATGGGTGAGCATCCAATCAGTTTCGATGAATCGTTTTCCAAATTGATCCAAATAATTGCAACGGAAATTCGAAATGTGAAAACTCGAACCAAACCAAAATTTAATTCGATTTAAATGACTCAATTAGGAAAAAATCGAAATTTACTTGCTGGAATTTGACTATGGTCAAACATCAAGAACTATATATCTTAGATGTATAATAACAATTTAATTTCACGAATACTCCATTTAATTTTGAATTTGCGGTCTTTCGGTTTGCTCGGATAAAAGAATAAAAAAAATTAAAAAAAAAACCAAAATGCATTTTTGAAATCGAATCAAATTAATCAAATTTTTTCGGTTCAATTCAATTTTTTAATTTTGGTGAGGTGAGAACACTACTATTGAGCTTGTACAAGTTGCGCTATACCGCGATAACTGGTCGTGCTCAAAGAATGCTTTGCTTCTAGTTGGAACATATTTGTCCTCCTTAGATTGCAAGGCTAAGAGATTTTTTTGGCACATACTCTCTAGTTTAATGAATTTTTACATGTTATCATCTCAATTTTAACCTTCATTATAAAAATAATTATATTCAAACTCCTTTAAATTACAAAGTCTAAACTAAATTAGCCACAAAAACTAGAATCAAATCATAACTCCATAAAAAAACAAACCTTGTCCTTGAATAATGCATCCCATTAATAAGCCAATGGTTCACCACAGAAACATCATCCTGCACAATCCACTAGTAGTTGTAAATCACACACCAGATTCTCATATGCATGAGTAAATAAATAAAACCATATTCTTCTTAATATTTGTGTGTGTGCGCGCCGCATGCTCATATTAGTTGGTCAGGCATATGCTTATCAGTTGCAAGTCCCCTCTGGTTTGGGGTTCAAATCGCCTCGAGTGTAGTGTGTGGTACTCGAATTGTTAGACGCATGGGGATGGCCGGGGCTCTTANAACAATTTAATTTCACGAATACTCCATTTAATTTTGAATTTGTGGTTTTCGGTTCGCTCTGATGAATGAATTAAGGAAAAAAAAAAAAAACCAATATGCATTTTTGAAATCAAACCAAATTAACCAAATTAAATTGGTTAATTTGTCCTCCTTAGATTGCATAGCTAAGAGACGCTTTGCTTCTAGTTGGAACATATATGTCCTCCTTAGATTGCATAGCTAAGAGATTTTTTTGGCACATACTTTCTAGTTTAATGAATTCTTTGATGTTATCATCTCAATTTTAACCTTCATTATAAACCTAATTATAATCAAACTCCTTCAAATTATAAAGTCTAACAAAATTAGCCACAAAAACTAGAACAGTTTTGAATCAAATCATAACTCCATAAAAAAACAAACCTTGTCCTTGAATAATGCATCCCGTTAATAAGCCAATGGTTCACCACAGAAACATCATCCTGCACAATCCATTAGTAGTTGTAAATCACACACACCAGATTCTCATATCCATGAGTAAATAAATAAAACCATATTCTTCTTGATATTTGTGTGTATGCGCGCGCGCGCGCATACTCATATTAGTTGGTCGGACATTTACTTATCAGTTGCAAGTCCCCTCTGGTCTGGGGTTCAAATCGCCCCGAGTGTACGGTGTGGTACTCAAATGGCCGGGGCTCGTATAGTAGCCTCNATATATATATATATATATATATATATATATATATATATATATATATATATATATCATGAAAATTAGCTAACCTGGAAATATAGCAGCAGGTTAGAGGATGGCATTGTTCCACCACTGAAAAAATACCTTGTAATCCAGTCATCATCATTTATATCCTGAATGGATCAATGATCATTAAAAGCTTCTTATAATAGGGTTATTATTGAGCTTTCGCAAGGTCAGCATCCCTGCGAAAGGGGGTGTATTTACATACCTACCACCCAAATTCTATGTATTTACATATCTAACACCTAAACTTCGCCTTGTTACATTTATACCCCCTCAAAATCTTTAATATCACGTAAAAAATATCATCATGTTAACTTTTTAAAAAGAGAAATACACCTTTTCAAGCATAGGTAAGGTGGTACATATTTAAAGAAGTGAAATTTAGTTGTTAGATATGTAAATACATGGGAATTGAGTTTGGTATGTATGTAAATATTCCAAATAAAAAGCAAAAACAATGACAAGCGTTGAAGCACTCCTGCAAAAATCAATATTTAGACTGAAAAGTAAAAATAAATTTACTTGAAGGAATCAAAGGTCTCCATAAAAAACTTTTTGAAGACAAATAAGAAAATAAATTGATACCTCAAAATGGTAAGCAAATGTTTTGTGGCAAAAATGATGAACAAAAAGTAGACTTTCAGGCCTCATCCATTTGGATATTTTGTTGAGAAGTGCCTTATAGTTCTTCATGTGCTGTCATAAAAAGAAAAAAATCAGGTTTGTTTTATGTGTGCAAAAGCACAAGAGCTCGTCTTTCGGGTTAAAAGACGCGAACCTCAAACATCTCTATCGATATAATTCTATCGAAAGATGCAACCATTTCATGTTTGCTGATGTCTGCAATGATGANGCCTCATCCATTTGGATATTTTGTTGAGAAGTGCCTTATAGTTCTTCATGTGCTGTCATAAAAAGAAAAAAAATCAGGTTTGTTTTATGGTGCAAAAACACAAGAGCTCGTCTTTCGGGTTAAAAGACACGAACCTCAAACATCTCTATCGATATAATTCTATCGAAAGATGCATCCATTTCATGTTTGCTGATGTCTGCAATGATGATCTCTACATTTGAAAGTTGATGTTCCCTATCGCCACCAAAAAAAAATAATAAAAGAAGATAAAAAAATAAGGGTTTAGGCCTTCAAATGCATCCTAGGATGATATGTAAGATGAAAAAATAAAAAAGAAATTTATAAGATACAAATTCATAATTTCAGTAAAAGCTTACTTATAATGTACGGATGGCAAACACTTTCTAGTAATGTATGGCATGGGAATCAAGAGAAATAAGGAGAAACAATAGACCATTACCAAAGTAATAACAAGAGTCAAGAATTAGCACAAAGATGGAAATAGTAAGTAGGGAGAAAGACGGCCAAAACAAACAACAAAGTAGTGAAAAATTTTCCCTAAGAGGAATCATTTAAAACTCTATATATCTAAATTGGCAGACAATTAGATAAACTAAAACCATGCAATAAAGAAAGAGACTTGACAAACTTCTCAAAGTACTAGAGATTACATCTCATTNAAAAAATAAAAAGTAATTTATAAGATACTAATTCATAATTTTAGTAAAAGCTTACTTATAATGTACGGATGGAAAACACTTTCTAGTAATGTATGGCATGGGAATCAGGAGAAATAAAAAGAAACAATAGGCCATTACCAAAGTAATAACAAGAGTCAAGAATTAGCACCAAGATGGAAATAGTAAGCAGGGAGAAAGACAGCCACAAGAAACAACAACATAGTGAAAAGTTTTCTCCCTAAGGGGAAACATTTAAAATTCTATACATGTAAATTGGTAGACCATTAGATAAAGAAAAACCATGCAATAAAGAAAGAGAATTGATAAATTTTTCAAAGTACTAGAAAATACATCTCATTCATATAAAAACCAACATCATAGGCATGTTTTATACAAAACAACTAAAAGATTACTTCCATGATTTCATCGCATAAACAATGTAGCACATTGAATAAACCCTATATATAAACCTCTAACAAGAAAAGATCAAAACAAGTTGGTTTTTGTAAAAGGCAATTTACACCATTCACTCTAGTTATATTTGAACAAGAAAGCACTATGATCAAACGGATGAAACAACCTACTTTGTTTTAATACAAAATTAAAACTCTCTTGAAAATTAAGCCAATCAAATAATGCCTAGAGTTCACACTTCCTTAGAAAACTAAAACTTTTCTCATATTTAGCAAGAGAAACATTAGTCATTTGGAGCATTTAAATAGATACCACCCATTTCCTATGTATTTACACATCTAACAACTAAACTTTTACTTTTTTACATTTATATCACCTAAATTTTTCCTATCACATCAATAATACCACTATTTTGACTTTTAAAAAGTGAAATACACCTTTTTTTATACATAGGCAAGGCCACGTATATGTAAAAATTAAAGTTTAGGTGTTATGTAAATCTTCCTTGTAATTTTGACACAAGCATACATATCAGAATCCAGAATGACAAAAAAAATGATAATATTCAGCTGCACACAACATAACAATAGAAGTAATAACATCCTATCTATGACCAAAAAAATAAAAATAAAAAATAAAAAAATAAAAAAACACCTGCACTGCTCATCAATATAAGCTTTCTGCGTTTTTGAGTTGCATATCCCGGTAATTTTGCAATTTTTGTATTTCTTTGCAAGATACAAAGAGAGAGAACCCCAGCCACATCCTAAGTCAAGGATTGATTGGCCATCTTCTATCTGAGCTCTTTCACAATAAAGATCAAACATTGCAACCTCAGCATCCTCTAGCGTGATTGTGCTGTCTTCAAAGTAACAACAGCTGCAAAAAAAAAAAGGAAAAAAAAGAACAAAAGAGAACAATTCTTAAATACAACATACCATGCTTTATGCTGGAAGATTAAACATAAATAGGTGGGTTTGGCATGATCTCAAATTCATTAATTGCTCCAATACCATCTTAAATATTAACTATCACCCAATTGCTATGAATTTGCAAATCTAAAACCTGAACTTTTCTTCTTTACATTTATACTGCCCAGCTCTTTCATTACACATAAAAAATACCATTAGTTTTACTTTTAAAAAGTGAAATACAATGGTATATGTGTAAACATTTGCATTTAAAGTGTTAGATATACAAATACATGTGAATTAAGAGGTACGGATGTAGATCTTCCAAAAAAAAAAAAATCAATTAACTAAATACTTAACAAAACCTACAACAGTGAGGACAGTGTTTAAACCTATATTTGAGATTCTTCCCAAGAACAAGCTTGAAAAATACTGTCGGTAGCTCATAATGCTGTGATTTGGCCTTATCAATCTCCATGGCTATTGGCATTTCTTCCAAAGCTGTGCAAATCACCAAAAGTTAAAAACTTTTGCTTTTCACCACCCAAACTAAGAAAAAATTACAAAAAAATGCAGAAAATTTAAGTTCTCTCCCCTGAATATAATGCAATATATATGATAAGAAAATTTTCCACTTAAATTCTTCGAAACCCCTTTTGCCTTCTTTCACTCAAAACCCTAATTTCGCCGCAGAATTTAGAGCAACAGCAAGACGAGAGACTACAGATTCAAGCCTCCCCATACTTAAATAAGTTTCAAAAATCGGACTTTTTGTAAAAACTCCAAAATTACAACCTAATCCAAGCAATTGGGAAGATAAAAACATCATTTTTAAGCGTGGAAAAAGAAATCCTCACCGTCCTTGAAGTGGAGGAGTTGGGAGAGCTGGAGATGGGCGGATGGGAGGTAGCCGCGGCGGAGGCGGGCGGCGAGGAGCACGCGTATCAGCCGCCGTACTACGGCGTCCGGCAGGAGGTTTCTCTCGAGGGAGGCTAGAACAGCTCGCACCGCCGCATTGTACGGAATCTGAACCACTGTCGCCATGCTCTCCCAACCTGCGATTACAAACGGTGGCACTCAAAATATTGATATTTAAAAATCCAGACAAATTCAGGCATCTAACTCATAGATGCCTCCCCATGGAGCAAAAAGAATATTACCATAAGACAAAAATATTAGGTGTGGGGTCTGCAGGCAAGCTCCATTTGAATAAAAAGAAAAAAATAAAATTACATGTCGTGTCTGGATGTAAGCTCTAGTTGAATAACAGTTGTGATTCATCAATCAAAAGTCTTTTGATTTTGCTTTTCTTTGCAGCTATTGTTCGAATACAGCTTGCTTCTGGACTTTGGATGTAATATTATTTTGCGGATAAGGTGAACTTTGTGATATTTTGTGATATTTATAGTGATAATATGATGAAAAATTTTCATAATATTATCAAATGCTACTAATTCACATATGCAGAATGTGATATTCCCTTCCGAAGAACAACCTCAAGAAAAACTAAAAGTTTCTTGAATGTATTCATCAATACATGAACTTGAGATATGTTGATTTCTCTAAAACAAAAATTGATTGAGATAATATTATTTTAGGATAATTACCGTACAGGCACACAAAATATGGAAAAAATTTCACTGAAATTTTATCCATGGAATAGAGAGCATCAATCCCCCTGCTCCCAAAAAATTATAGCAAACATTGTTCTAAAGACTATTATTAAGACCGTCTTATCCATCATTGATCACTTGCATAAACATCTCTTTTATTTTCTTAATTGAATTGTTTTAGGATCATATGGAGTATGGACATAAATGTTAAAAGGAGCTCTTCAACTCTCTCGCATGTTTAGACATTACCTTTGTGGCTGTGCTTCCTCTGATTCTCCTTATTCCTTTTCAAAGCAGCAGCTCAATTAAGCCAGAGGCTTTTTTTATGAGTTGAAGATTCAACTGCAAGGAAAAGAGTTTATATATTAGTACATAACATTTGTGAAAAGACTATTTGGTCTNCAAGTGTAAATGCATCGATTCAGTTGTTCAAAAGGTCACGTCGGTGCTTGATTTATAAATATCTTTTTTTTTTTAATTTTTTTTATGTAATTATTCATATTTTTAGCATACAATCAACAGAACNCAAGTGTAAATGCATCGATTCAGTTGTTCAAAAGGTCACGTCGGTGCTTGATTTATAAATATCTTTTTTTTTAAATTTTTTGTATGTAATTATTCATATTTTTAGCATACAATCAACAGAATAAAGAGAAAGCTAACATGAGAGAATTTCACTAAAAGTTTATCCATAGAATAGAGAGTATCAATACCCCTACTCTGAAAAATATAGTTCTTAAGATTATTTTTAAGACCGCATTATCCTTTATTGATCACATGCCTAAACATCTCTTTTACCTTTTTTAAAAGAGTAATTTTAGGATCATATGGGAAGAGCTCTTCAACTCTCTCGCTTGTTTAGACATTACCTTTGTTGTTTATCAGTTAGAGATTCAACTGCAAGGAAAATAGTTTTTATATTAGTATATAACGTTTGTGAAAAGACTTTGGTATCTTTAAATTACAACTTTGCCATGTAAAAGTGTTAGTGCTGGAGCCCGATTTCGCCACTCACGCTCCCGTCTCCTCTAATTCGCGAATCGGCGCTTCTCGCTCCCGCTCCGCTCCCGATTGCAATCCCTTCTCCACCTCCCATCTCCCGCGCACGCGAACAGTCGCGCCTCCTCTATTTCGCGCGCGAAGCTTTGCGTCTCTTTGCCAGAAATCACTCTCGCCTCCTCTATTTCGCGAAGCGAAGCATCCCTTCGCTTCCTTCTCTTCGTGATAAAAGGAGAAGCTCTCCTTCAAATCTTGTTGTTACGAAAAGTCACGGTGTTTCTTCTTTGGGTTTCCTCGGAACAGAGGAAGGAAAGTGCAAGAGGTAGTTCCTTGTGGTGAAGAAAGAAGAAGGAAAAAAAAAAGATTGTTATCCCTAGATTTCTTCTTAGTGGCTTGTGACAGAAGAGAAATTGAGTTTATTTCTCTTGTAAGTTTGTCTTTTTCGGTGTATCTCGGTGTAGAGAGAGAAGAAAAGAGATAGAAGAAGAGAGGAGCAACGAAGAGTGAGCGATTCCTCTTATGAGGTGATCGACTGTTGTAAATTTTCTTAAGTAGTAAAATCCTTTGCAACTCCGTGGACGTATACAATTTGTCGAACCACGTAAATCTGTGTGTTCCGCTTTGTTGTTATTTTCTGGTGTGATTTTTCTCGTTCTATTTTTCGCTTCGTTGATCATTCTTCTGTTTGATTTATATATATATACCTCATATCAACTGGTATAGTTCATAACAAAAAGAATGCGCGCGCGCACACACACACATATATATATATANAGGGCATGTATATATATATATATATATATATATATATGTGTTTTCATGTAATGCATTAATTGTAAAAGAAAAATAAACTCTCCACGTATCTTTTTCTATTTCTTGTTCTCTTCTATCTTCTTCTACTTCATTTTCTCTGTTTCTTTTCTTCTCCTTTTTGCTGAACTTTCTTTATGGAATCGGAGCTGTAGAAGCTTAACAACAAGTATTGATTCAATTTCCTCAATTTCAACACAAGAAAATCGGCAATCCATAACATCTTTCAACAAGATAAAGAAGATAAATATACCCATGTCATTAAAATTCTTGATGTTTAACATCAAGAATATGGTCAACACATCTCTAATGCAAGAAAATTATCTTGTATGGAAGATACAAATCTTAAAAATCATTATACCTATGGTTTTAGACTCCTTTTTTGACAATACACTTCCAATCCCTTCAACATTCATTCAAGATGAGACTGGAACCTCGGTTGAAAATTAAGGTTATCTCTTATGACAACTCATTGACAGAAATCTTGTCGCTGAAATTTTCTTCCCATTTTCCCATCAATTCTCCCATATATTCTTCACCAAGTAATACTGTCGAAATATAACACACCTTAGAAAAGAAATTTCAATTCACATACTGATCAAGAGTCATTCAACTCAAGAAGGAACTTCGCAACATTACTATGGGAGCAAACACAATTACTTGGTATTTGACTGTCATCTAGAATCAGGTGAACAATATTGCAGCCGCTCGTTCCATAATTGATAGTGAAGATATAATTTTTTATACTTTAAGTGGTTTACCACCAAGCAATCAAGGTTGCAAGGCCGTCATTCGAACACAACTGAACCTGATAAGCTTGGAAGATTTATACTCATTATTACATAGTGAGGAATGCAACTTTGAAAACTAATCAACCAAAACAACCCAACATTTAGCTTTATTGACATATAAAAGCAAAGGAGGGTCTCAAAATCAAAGGAGCTTAAATAAGAACATCACAAATAACAAATATCAAAATAACAGCATGTCAAACCCCAAAATAATTTTGATATGTCAAATTTGTAACAATGAGGGTCATTCACCTACTTAATATTGGCACATTACTTCAATAAAAAACAAACTCCATATCTCAAGTTATTACACGCACTGCTCAAATTAATGCCCAACCACAAGAATCGGTTTTGTATGCTAGAGTAAAAACACATCATATAAGAGAAATTTACAACAACCAGCTTCCTACAAAAGTCATGACCATGTGAAGGTTGGCAATTGCCAAAACATTAAAATCATCCATGTTGGTAACAACATTCTTCCAACACCAAACATTAAGCTCAAACTCTCCCCTATCTCTAGAATGCCTAACCTCTCTCATAATCTTATATCAATTAATAAGATTACATAAGATAACAATTTTCAGGTTATCTTTAGTGCTAACAAGTTTCAACTTCAAGATTTAGCAACCAAGAAAACCCTTATTGAAATAACTGATCAAGGATTACACTATATCACAATCTTCAAGACTTCAAAAGCTCAAATATTGAGCATCAAAGATTGAGACGCCATCACAAGCAAGTCATCTCCATGATCTCTCTCACCCTTGCCTTAAAATCTCTATTTCTACTCAACCATGTCATGACTATTATCAAAATAGAAGTCATAAATTACATTTTTCTTGTAGTCTACAACCCATGACATTTTAGAAATGTTACACTCAGATATTTGGGGATCTTTCCTCATTCTTTTATAAAAGGGTACAAATATTATGTCAATTTTATTAATTCATTCTTTCATTTTTTATTGGTGCACACCTCTAAGAAATAAATCTGAAACTGCATTACACTTTATTTCTCTATGTAAAAATTTAAAAAAATCAATTCAATACATATAAAGTAACTAAGAACTGATGGAGAAGAAAAATATATTTCAAATGCACTTAGAATTTATCTACATGATCAAGACATCAAGTAACAATTCAACTGCCCCCACACCCCTGAACAAAATGACATTGCAGAAAAAAAAAAACAAACACTTAATAGAAATTGCTAGAACTCTTTTTAACAAAACTCACCTTCCTATCCAACTTTGAATGGAAGCTATCCAAACTATTAATTATTTAATAAATAGACTTCCCTCTACAACCCCGCACAAAAAATCTCCTTTTCAATTGCTACGCAAAACAAAACCTGAATAATAATACCTTAAACTTTTGGGTGTCTATGTTTTCCCAGGCAACCACAAAATATTTCTGACAGGCTCTATCCAAAAGCACTATAATGTATCTTTTTAGGGTATATTCCACAACATAAAGGCTATAAGTATATGGATATTTAGGTTAATAAATCTCTTATCTCACAACACAGTACCTTTATTGAAGACTATTTTTCCTGTCAACAACTCTCTCGACAACCCACTACAAGCCCTTAAATTTAGAGTCTATGTTACCACCCTCTCTACTTATACTCACATTTATTATTCTCATTAACACTACCTCCATTCCCATTGCTCAATTTTCTCATCCCCAAAACAAATCACATTCATTATTCTCAATCCTATATTATCACTACCACAAAACACCGACACATGCAACCCCAATACTTCTGTTGAAGATCACAACATGCAAACTTGGTCAGCCCAAACATCATTGTTACATTCGACACATCAACACCATGAACACATCCACAATGCTCACATTACCTTACAAACCAAACAAGATCTCATGGTCACTAGACGACAAACAAACATTTTAAAATCAACATAAATCTTTGATCTTAACCATACTAATAGTTCTACAGAAGCACCACATACTTACAATTAGTATATTCAACACTCTCATTGGCGAAAGAAATGTATAAAGAGTTTATGGCTTTACAAAAGCAAGGCACATGGGCTCTTGCTCTATCATAATCAAAATATATTAGGGTGTGAAGGACTTTCACAACTAAATGTCACACAATTAGCCGGATTAGCTGCTCAAGGCTTCAAAAAATAAGGAATAGATTATTAAAAAACCTTAATGTTTAGACATTACCTCTGTCACTTTGCCATGTAAAAGTTTCTATATATAACGTCTTCATGTAGTGTATTAATTGTAAGACAAAAAATAAGCTTCTTCTCTTTTTCTTCTTTATTGTCTAGGCTCCTTTTCTTCTCCTTTAATTCTTTATGATAAAGTCTTCCATATTTTAGAGAATTTGCCATACAATGCTTTAGAAGATGAATATGAACGTGTGTATGTGTGTGTGTGTGTGTGTGTGTCTATATATATATATATATATATA